>KZ269987.1:878242-897853 GCA_002249935.1 Onchocerca flexuosa | reverse complement strand
AAAAAGGATTTCAATTTCAAATTTTAACAGGTATTTAGAATTCCTTTTTCAGATTTGTTTAAAACGCAAAAATTTTCATATTTATGTGCCATTTCAGAAAGCATTTTAATTCTTTGTATCATTTTTTTCTTCTTTCCTTGGATAAATCTACGTAATGTATGTAATAAGCATAGCAACAGAGAGAGAGATGGGAGGTATAGGGAGAATGGGAGAAAAAAAGAAAGCCGAATTATTATTACTACTTACCATTATTTAATTATTAATTATTATTAGAGAAGTAGAGGAAGAAGGAAAATGAGAGAAAAAAAAGGAAAGTGGGTTATTATTATTATTATTATTATTATTATTATTATTATTATTATTATTATTATTATTATTATTACTATTTTTATTATTATTAGAAAGATGGGAGGAAGAAAGAGAATGAGAGAGGAAAAAGAAGGCGGAGCCAATAAACTCCGCCCTCTCACGTACTTTTAGTTGTCACGCACTTAATACATGATACAAAGTAAGTATGTCCATATAAGAGCACTCGCCTACTCGAATGCAAAGTTGTGTCAAAATTTGAAAAAAATCGGTGGGGAGTTTGAGGAGTTCATTGCGAAGTAACAGGTGGCATTTATATTTTTATTTATATAGATTATACATAACTTAAATGCGCATTTCTTACTCTACTTTCTTTTCTTTTTTTACTAATGATTTATTAATTATTGTCTGTTCTATATTTACTTTATAACACGGAAATGATGTTTAGACAAAGAGCAAATTCCTAAACTGCACTTAAACAATCTGAGAATACTTATGGAATTTTATTATTTTGTTTAAGTGGAGATTGTTACGAATAATTAACTCGACTGAATATCAACAGCTCACATTGTAGCGTTGTGAATATCGATCGAACTTAGTAGCAGTTGCAACAGGAACATTACTTGAATGAATACCACCGTATCGGCTTGAATTTTGTGAGATATCTACAGAGATTGGATTGTATCTTCGGTAATCGGGCTGAGGTATGTACACATTACTACGGGGAGTCGATCGTGAACGATAACGATTTGCAGCCTGACAAATAAGAACATTGCTGTATGAACATATATATTTTTGTTGACTTTAAAAACAAATTTGATCGTTACTAATAATCTAGAAATATAAGAAAACCTTCTGTTCATCAACTTTTCGTTCATTTCGAAAAGCTTCAATATCGAACATTGCTGCTTTGGAACGAACATCAGAATGTATTTGGCTGAGTTCTTTGCGAGATTCGCATTCCCCGAATACTTCAAGCGATTTCATAGTAGTAGTGTACTTCGGTGAAACAATCATCGCTGCCTCACTTTTACCCGTCTTGGAATGATCCAAATCCATTCCGAAGTATTGCACTGGTAGTTGCTGTTGTCGTTGTAACTGATGATCAGAATCTCCAGAAATAAAAATTATTCAAATAAAAGACAGAAATAATTAGGATATAATGAATAATTACTGTGAAGTCATTACAAATCGTTCATCAACCTCAAACAAAAAAAAAAAAAAAAAAAAAAAAAAAAAAAAAAAAAAAAAAAAAAAAAAAAAAAAAAAAAAAAAAAAAAAAAAAAAAAAAAAAAAAAAAAAAAAAAAAGTATTTAACAACACATTTCTTCCATTTAAAAATTTGCACTGCTGATGAAACAGATCAAAATGAACTTTTTGAGTGGAAAATATCCCAACTGTGTTTGCTGCATAGTTTGATTCTGAATTGCTATTCCAGAAGCCAAATTATATCGTTGGGAAGGATTTGAAGCTGTCTCGATAGTTGAAAATACCTGGATAAAATTCAAAAATCGCATATGCTTCTAAATTTTACAATTCAAAATTTTGAAGTGTTAATCAGTGAACAGATTTCAACCGTCAAAACCTGTATGGATAATTTGACAATTTTTAAAACAAACTTAAAGCGAATTACTTACTGAAATGTAACTGAAATACAAAACGAGATAACCTTGTCATCATCGGTTGAATCAGTGGAATTTTTGGAGAATGACTGAATATTATTCTTCTCTGGAACTTTCTCGGCTTCTAGTGTTATTTTGACAGGTATATTACGTTCCGAACTGATATCACCATTGTTATTTGCATTACAATCACTATACTGATTATTTGTATCGGAACCACTGGTACCATTTCGATATCCATTATTTCGCTCATCGCAATCATAGGATGTTTCTACTTTAGGATGACCATGTTCGCTGGTCGTTGCAGTCTTTTTGGATTCTTTCTGGAAATAGTTTATATCCGCTGAATGGGGACCAATTTCACATTTTCTAACTTCACTATTCATTTCCTCATCAACTCCATGCTGCATAGTGGCTGAAGATCCACCCTTGGCAGCCAGATTCCACTGCTGCAACCGTTTAGCAGTTCCACTTAATCCAGGATCATTCCTAGATACTCGTATTCGTTGCAAATGTTGATTCGATGAATTCTTCAACTGTACTGGTGATGGTGTTTGATGGTGTAACGACGATGAATGATCGGTAGTTGACGTCAGACGACTTCGATCAGATGTATTCGTGGATGGAGCCGAATGGATCATTTGTTTATCTGATACAGCAAAACCATTTGAGCAGCTGCTTAAACGTAATCTATATAAATAAAAACAATCGACCAAAGCATTTAATTAGTCCCCAACTCTAAACGGAATTTTTAAGATGAAAAAAAAAAAAAAATCTTTTTCGCAGTAAACAAAAGAAAAACAAATTCAAAAGCTATTGTGAATTATGTCAATCGATTGACCTGCTAACAGATGATTTCAGTGGACCAGAAGGCATGTCAGAAGCAGTTTCACTGTATGTTTGATTTTTCATCACTTTCCTGCATTCCTTCCAGTTATGCTTCTGTGGTATTGGAACATCTACATAACCATCCAGAACTTGCCTGTAATACTCGATAGGTAGATATTGTGATAATATTTTCCAAAATTTGTTTAATTCTCAAAATAAAAAATTATAATTATCTAAATTCAATGCTATTGATTTCTTTAGACGTATTACAGATTCCTGCTTAACATGCTAAATATCACGAACCATATCAGCATGTGTAAAAAAAAAAAAAAATTTCCCAGAATTTAAAAAATGCACTGTAATACAAATAAATAGAAATGAAACTTAATATCCAAAACCATAATTTATTATTTTTCATTAATTAATGATAATGGATTCAGAAGAAAGAATTTAACTTCTTGAACTTTTTTGAGGACATGAAAATATAATTTAAAAAAAAAAATAAATTCAAATTTCATGTTATTGCACTGCCTAATGATTTTCTTACAAAAATAATATGAAATGGCTTGGCAGATAATTTGAATATTTTCATGTTGAAGCAAAAATTTTTTGTTGAAAATAAAAAGAAACCAATACTGGCCAAAGAGGAAAAGAGAGGAAGAAGGAAAGGGAACAATCGCCATAAAATTCTATACTAAAGGGTTCTTCTCAATGCATTAATATGTGTGTATTTTGGAATGTGTGTAATTTGTTGATGGTTTTATGCATTCGCCCTTGAAACAGATGCAAATCTTTCATCTCGATGTTTGTATTACCGTGCTAAATTCTAATTCATCTATTAATTTAAATTGCATTCATTATTATTAATTTAACGAGTGGCTTACCTAAAATTCATGGTATGAGATAATATCTAATCAATTTGCTACTCAATCAGTAAGTGGTGATAATGATATAATGATAATACTGTTACAGTCTAAGCAAGCATTTATTTAGTAAATAGATCACTTGAAAATTTTATTCCAAGAAATGTTAAAATAAATTATTTCAAAAAAAATCGAACCTTGAGAGATTGTCGACAGAAAAGGCACGAGAATATTGAAGTAAAGGTGTTACTGATGCATGAGGTGGAATAATATTCGTGGGAATGGAGCCCATTTTTTTCAACATTTTTTTCTGCTTTTTTTGCCATTTTTTGAATTGCTTTAAAGTTGGTGGCGGAATGGATATGACTGTTGGCATCGGAAGTACCGTAGATGGTGGTGCTCCAGGTGGACCATCCATAAAGAAAGCTTCGTTCAGCGATAAACGAGAATTTCCAATTTTCCAGTTCTGCAAACTATTCCGTTTAAAGATCAAAAATATCAATTAATCTGAACACATATTTTGGAACAAAATGAACTGTTTTGCAATAAAAATTAGTAAACAAATGAAACATAGATAAAGCGCATAATTAACATCATGCTTGCATCATCATTTGATTCGCACTGTCTAAAAAACTTTCCTTTAAACTTTTCTCCCTCATAAATCCAAAAAAAAAAAAGAGAAAGGAAACTAATCAATTATACAGGTGCGATACAGCTATGCAATATGTGTTCGTTCGTTCCCTTCTCTCATCAATAGTTTATCAATATCAATTAAAAAAAAAAATGAAATTTCGAGTAATGAATGATTTAGAGAAACAAGTTTTCTGTGTATGCGTTCATATGTGTCAATAATATATGTATGTGTGGTATTTGCATACTACCAGTACCAATCCTTAATGGTTGCTGACGATGTATTTCACATATTACGAAAAGTCTATCTTTTTTCTTTTAAATTTCCTTCTGATAGTTACAAAGAAATTTTCCGGTAAGAATCTAAATATCAGGCATTTTCCTGAAAATGAATTTTGATTTATGTCTTAAGCATAGATTGCATTGGGTAAAATCTAAAAATAAGCTATGCATATTCTGATGGTCATGGATAAATGGAATCCAATGCAGACTACCGGACATTCATGCTGATTCTAGTTACATTCTGTAATTTAAATTTAATCCACTAGGCTTCAGATTAATTGACAAAAAGAGTGATGACAAAATTGAAAGAAAAAAAAAAAAACTAGATAAGTAGAAGGAATGTAAAAATTTCGATCTCGGTAAGTTATTGTGCACAAAAAATTTCTCAACTAAAAAATGCAATTTCAACAGATTATCAGAGAAAACGAGCGTAAATTTCGAATACCTTTACGAATGTAGTATAAAAAAACAGGACAATTATAAAGATTACTGTTGACCTGATCAAAAAAATTATCTTGTCTTACAATAAGGTACATAACAATCTGTCAAAAAGCAGTATTAAGTTCTATTAAATAGTGATTTAAAAACCATGAGTGAAAACATTTATTGGAAGATTTCGAAAAAGGAGAATTTGTTTAAAAGTTGAAAAAAAAAAAAAAAAAAAAACATTCTAATTCAAAAAATGAAGGAAAAGGAATTTTCAACATCTTTACCATCTTTGCACTTATCTGCTTTATGCTCATAGAAATGTTATTTTGTTAATATATTGTTGTGCATAAAAAACAGCAAAAATTTGCTGTTTTTCAAAACGTCTGAATATAATTATAGTCGATGAAAAGATAGAAATTATTCAGAAGTAATGAAGTAATGAAATAGACTGATACTTCATAAAAAGAGAGGCGGAAAAAAATCTTCAGATTCAAGATTGTTTTTAATGTAAAATGCCAGCAAAGACTTAAAAATGAGTAAAATTCCAATAAGTCAACAATAACACTGTTGTATCAAAATCGTTCAAAGCATATCAAACCAATTCCATAAAAACCGCAACAATTATGAATTCAAAAATCCACTATGTGTCCAATTTAAACAGCTTGAAATTTATTAGATTCTAAGCGAGTTATATGAGTAAGCTCCAGTCCTAACGATAAAAAATTAACAATACTGACAATTAGACTAATAATGCTAATAAAAAGAAAAAAGAAATGACAATAAAACAATAAATTATGCAGAAGCTATTTCTAAAATATCAATGAATTATTTTGTATATATAGAGCATCGAACAATTGAAGAAGGAAGCTGCTCATGTATATTGATAATTAATTAATTCTGTTGTTTGGGAGAAAAAGAGATCGCACAAATTAAAAAAATCGAAGGATTAATACAAGTTTCGTTTGATAACAAAATGTTTAATTACTTTATTAACTAGTTAAATCTCCAATTTTGATAAATAAGCATAATCTATCATTTTTTTCTAATAATCTTTATTAAGAAAGGAACTACAATCTTCTTTATTTTTAGCATCATATAAAAAAGAAGAATTCGCACAACAACTCTGGCAAACAATTCAGGACTTTGAGTTTAATTTAGCTAAACCAAGAAATTTTATTAATTAAGCAGCGTCTAAAATTAATTTGTGTGGAACAGTTCTGAAGTCCAAAGCATTTTAACACACCACTTTTACTTCACAAAGCAAACAACTTGGAAGTACAAATAAATTAATAATATGAGTTTCAATATAGGATCTTTTCTCCTATTTTCTTTAAAAAGGAGAGGCCAGGAGAAAAGGCGAAAGAGAGGAAATGGAATTGAAACGGTTACTTTTGAAGTGAAGCAATTTTCGGATCAATTTATTGAAATGAGTCAATTCCCGGATCAGTTTCTGAATAATCGGAGAATGAAAAAGGATCAAATGATATCACTAACATTTGCTCGCCATCGTTCGGAATCAGCTGAACTGGTCATATATCCAGAATCGGTACCACCGAAGTGTTGCAATGAACTGATTGACTGATGAAAAGCAGGTACTCCATACGGTTGTGCGATAAAAGGTGCTGTGTAGTAATGTGAACCGTGCTTTGGGACATTTTTTGAATCTGATCCTGACCGCAACAGATACGGAGGTATTTGCGACGACGACGACGACTTATTTCCCATTCCCTTAGCTGCTCAATCACGTCAACACAAACCGCCACACAAACTGAAGCACCGTCGAACTGTGATCCTTCTTGTCTTCAGTTATGCTCCCTGTCGTACCCTCCCTTTCCTATGACTGTAATGTCCGTCTCTTTCTCTTCTTTCCCTCTCCAACTTTTCTTTCTCTCTCGAGAATGTCCCCTCCGTTCGATGTGTTTGTGACACAGATTGTAGTGGTAATTCCTTGACATTGTTCGATGCAACCCGTTAAGATGTGATGGTCGATGTCGCATGTCGCATGTTTCACTCCCTCCACTCTCTTCATCTTCTACCTCAACTCTCTTCAGTTCATCACCTGTAATTATCACTGTACTTATTAAAGTAATTGGCAAGCCGCCTGAATCATATCTTTTTTTTTTTTTTTTTCAACTCTCAAATATAGTTTTAACATTTGGTTCGATCGTTCATTTCAGTTTTACCGTATATTACTCCAGATATTCGTTCAATTGCTGAATCCAAAAGAATAGTTGAGATAATTTTATCTTTTCTAGTTCAATCACAGTGAAAAAATGTGAAACGAACACTTTCGCATTAATGTCGTGACAATGTTGTTTGGGTTTTGGAAGATCAAATTGGAAATGAATGTGCAGACATGCAGTGGCATGCACACCTGTGCAATATTGATATATTTTAACATGACGTTTTATTAGCAACAAGAATGAAGTGGTTGATGGGATCGAGGACGAAAATCATAAAGCGTATGCTCCCTCCCATTATCAAATGATCATTAACAGACAACAACAGATAGAGGTCAAACCAAATGACCTCGATATGTCCCACTATGTCAAATGAATATTATTATTTATATAGTACTCTCGTTGATGGATTGATTGTCCAGCAATGAATTTCTTTTCTATTTCTTATTTTTTTCAACTTTACTTCTCAAAAAGTTGCAGTTCAGTGTATTACTACTAAATACATAAACTGCTTTCAACACATAACATTCTTTTAAAACAAACATTTGTCGAGCTATTGGATGTAAAATATGATAGGCTTTCATTACAACTCTTCAAATAAAAATTTTTGCAAATTACCAATGGAAAAATTTAATTTAGTTCGAAAAAAAAAATTAGTTTTATAATGAAAGAAATCAATATAAAATTTTATAATGAAAAATCAAAATGATAGGTTGTCAATTGCAATTAATTAATGATATAAAATGTCAGAGTGTTTTTGTATGATTATGAAGAAAACATCAAATAATTTGCATCAAATTGCTGTCCGTTGCAATCGTTGCTACAATGTGTTATGCTTACTTGAATTTCATGCTTCAATAAAATATAAAATTTTTTAACAAAAAATCAATATTCTGCGCAAATGTTTGGATATGTCACAAAAAAAAGATCAATCACACATTAAACCAAGGAATTCCAAAAAATATGATAGGTTATCATTACAAAATTATCAGTTAATTAGTAAAATATGATAAGTTTTGCAGTTAATTGGTAAAACGAATTGAATTAGAAAGAGGAAGGTACTCATATTCAAATAATTCGAGCTTCTTATTACTAACTGTCACTTCGTTGACAAAGAATATCGAATTGGTACACTATTGCTCGCAATTTAAGTAATATAGCACAAACATTGCAAACAAACATAACCGTTTCACGGATACAAAATCGCACCAAAAACAGAATCCTATCAGCAATGAATTCGTATTTGCCTTAAAAATAAATTGCTGAGAATTTAGGTGAATAGTGAATTGTAAGTTCATCTTAATAAATATATTGCGCTTTACATATAAATTCCAAAAAAAGGATCAATAAGTGAGATGTGATCGCAAGCATGAAACATTATTGATTCATTTATGAAACATTACATAGTTTCCAAAATAATGTGCAAGTTTCGCGAATTATCTAAAAAACTTGCAAAAAAGTGTCTAAATTTGAGGAATTGATAGTAGTATCATAATGATATAACTGAACACAGTGTATTATATCGTTAATTTGTCGTTTGAGGAATATAATTGTATCATAATAGAAGGCGAGAAAAAGAGAGAGAGAGAGAAAAAAAAAAAGAATTTATAATTCCAAGTTTTCATCATTTCTCCAAAACTGCTTTCATAATTATTATGATTATAATAGCAATGAGCTGGTCATAAATACATATCTGCTAAAACTGGTCGTTTCAAACCTAATATCATCTATTCACGAACACCATTTTGCTATTGACAATACGTTTATTGCAGTCAAATAGATGAGCTATTTATAACGATGCAATAAAATGCCGAAAAATCTTGAAGGGACCATTATTCATAATTAAGCAAGAACAATCGAAGTGTCCACAGACTTGTTTTCTAATTTCATCGGTCACACTTTTCATACCTTTCTTTGTTCTTGGAATTAAAAATAATGATAGTCATGACCTTTCTCTTAGAATTTAATAGCTGATGATATAAGACAAAAAACATTTCCTATTTCACATATTTTCTTTTTTTTTTTTAGAAATGGCTGATTGTGGACTTACTTCGAAAGCAAGCAGGAAAGGTTGTTTGCAAGATTTTGAAGAGAATAAATAACAAAACATCATTTATTCAAGCTAGTTGATGCATTGCACTCATTTATGTACATTAATTAATTAAATAAATGAAATCGATTTATGAACGAAATTGAATTAAATGAAGATTGAAAGTCGAAATATGATTTTCACCCGAAATATATCAATTTCTTTTTCTTAATGGATCGAAAATTAGTTTTTTTTTTGCTGTGAAAATGTCATTTTGAAATATTTCAATATATTTTTCAGTTCTTACTTTTAACATATGCAACAAATAGACGCTGCAAATATTTTGTTAGGATGCAAATAATTTGTTTTTTGCATAATTTATTTTTTTCTTGAACTCTGATTTTCTGATTTAGGAAAGAATGTCATTCATGAGGTCATTTACTGTATAGCTTGATAATGATAAAATGGAAGCATTGTATTCAATTCGAATTTGAATTAATATTTCACAACATTACGATTTAATATGGCGACATCATTCATTCGTAATCGAACAAAGAATTTTTTTAGGATCTTACTCTATATCAACAACTGCATCTTTGAGAAATTGAACAGCTGCAAAAACAATGAATGAATTATCCAACCGAAAGGAAAAATAGAACGATTGTAAAATCCTTATATATATATATATATATATATATTAGAGCTTTATTTAACTATATCTCTAGAAACAGGTTTATCGCAATTTATTCATGATTAAAAGCCCAAGTGCTATCTTTCGATTGAGAAACGATTGGAAATAAATTGTTCAATAAAAGATCGTCACGCAAGGACGTAATTCTACTCGAAAGATGAGATTATCCAAAGATAAATGCTTGAAGGAGGTAACTTGAAAAGAGTGTTCTTAAACTTTATTATTGGCAAGCTACTACACTTCGAAAAACTTCTGCATGAATCTCTTCCAGAATTCAGCAATTATCTTGTGAATCTTTTTACTGTATTACTTTAGAATTTCGCTAAGAGTGCTTCTCGAAGTATCTTAATCATAAAAAATCATAAAAGGAAGCGGTGGATCTATTTTTCAAATTTATGCAGTTTCAATAGAATGAAACATCGAAGAAGAGACCGTGAATTGAGCTATTCAAATTCCTCGACCAACTTCCATTTGTTAAATTCTGCCTTTTTTTTTTTCGAATTATTCTCAAGAATGTTGCAAATTCAAATCCTACACTATTGGAATATTCGAAAACTTTCAAATGATTCCATGTAACAAGATGGTTAGTAATGAACATCTTTTTTTATGGTCGTCAGTTCAATTATTTTTAAGATAGTCTGTGCAAAATCAAACATAATCATTTGATGATTAGGCTATACTATCACCTAATGTTTACCCCGTGAGGCTAAGAAATTCAAATCACTGCTGACTTAATCACTCATAGATTATCAAGTTAACAACTTGGCGGCGGACAATCTCGTCAATTTCAGAAGAAAAGAACCAATCATATGAATTTTTTGCAATGCCATCTTAATGGTCAGTTGTTCGAATTATTGCTATCAATGGACAGATTCTTTAAATTTTTGAGTGGTGACACAAAAGCTCTATCAAAATGCTAAAGTACTATAATTTCAAATATTTCGCACTGTCTCTCAAAACTCAGAAAGTTAGATTATTGACATGGTGACATTTTCAGTGACACTGTGCCGCTGTTACCGGTTTTTCATAGTACCTGCTTGGAAAATAAACGACAAGCATCAGCTAAATTTCTTACCTGGTCAATCACGAGTAATGCAAAAGCAAACTAAAGAAAGAAACGCTTATTTGTTGCAAGAAAGTTTGTTTTAAAGGTTTTAGTTTTAGTTTAAGTTTTCCTAAAGAAACCGTTTGTAAAGGAATTACGTTTGATTTTGAAAATGATGATTTTGATCATTAAGATGTTAAATGTAATCTTCCAGTTCTTAATGATTTGGTCCTGGGTTCTATAATGCCATTCTCTGTCAAAAATATTCAATAAAATCAAAATTTTGCTATATTTACGACAAAAATTAAAAAGAAAGACAAACAGAAAAGAAAGATTCGAAAATTATAAAATATTGTTCATTCAGCTGAAACTTAATTTCATGCTAACACAAAAAATTGTGGTTTCATGCAAAATGTTGAGGAATTAGAAACAGAGAGGAAACAAAACTGGAATGAAATCCAAAATGTGAATGTACAGGTCATATACATGAATTTATTTTGTTTACTTTTGATAAATTATTCTTATTTCTCATTTATTAATAAGATTGCCGAATCTGTTTAGAAGTTGCAATATTACCACGAAACTATCGGAGCCAGAAGCTAAGAAGCCATTAATTTTCGTACTTTTCTTCTTTTTTTCTTTAGCATTTTGCATGCCAATATAATTTTTTAGTCGAGCTTGAAGTAAATTAATTGAATTCTAATTTTCCTTGAAAATATGATATTACGCTTTCTGGTTATCATGTTAAACGAGCTTTTTTCAGGATTAAATTGAATTAAATCATGTAAATGCATCATACAGATGTCTTCGCTCCATTTAAAATTTTCTCTGTTTTTTCTGTTTAGAAGTATTGATTCCTTTTTTTTTTTTTTTTAGCAATTTTCTGCAACAACAAAACTTTTACTGTCATTCAACAAAGGGTCAAAAAAAGTTATATTAAAAAAAAAGTGGATGAACATTGTATTCAATTTTGACATCATTATTTCATGTGTTATCAAAAACTTTTATTTGTTCGCAAATTATTTTTTTGTCTAGTAATAACAAACAAAACATCCTTTTCTCGGTTTTTACTTCCATACTGGATTTTAGAGTCTTCCTTTAAAGTTTTTTTGTCTTCTGAAAAATACATGATCTTTGTTATTTGGTTTTTTTTTTTTTTTTTTTTTTTTTTTTTTTTTGCATCAATATTTCAATAATTTTTCATTTAAATAGAATGATCATAAAATTTTGAACCTTCCATTCTCACCCGTAATAACTAAATACTTATTAATATACTAAGTTGCTTCTTTTCTATTTTATTTAAGATTAAAAAAGTCTGGTTTAAATAATATCTAAACAAAATGTGAACTTAATAAATGCAAGAAATTCTCATGAAACACATGTTATAGTCAGTATCTGATCAACTACTAAAGCTGGAGATAAAACCCAGTTCTATTAACTCTGTCGGACTATTTACTTGAATTTTTATTTACCCAAATCTTTATTCATTCATTTAAAAGTACTAATTTTGGGTTGGAGAAGGCAAATTAGACATCTTGTAGAAATCTTCATTAAAATGCCGAATATTCAAAAAAATATCATTCCTGCTAATATATCATGCCATACATATACCAAACTTTGAAGGCAGTTGTCGAAATGCTTCAAAGATAAAACGTTTTCATCAACTGTACTTCTCATTTACATGCAAACATTAAACTTCATTCACAGTTCAGAATATCATTGTATCGTATTTGATAATTTAGGATATTTGGCAATACTTTAAACTGTACTGTCTAGTCAAAAAATTAGGTTCTTTTTAAAATGATTAGTGCTTTCAAAATATAATAATTCTAATGTCATGCTTTAGAGGATCTTGTTTTGAATTATCTTTTAAAGAATTACTACAATTGGATGTTTGGGATTTTTCCGAAATTCATTTGCCGTTAAAACGAAAGCAGTTAAACTCATATTCGTAAGAATTTTCGCATATTTTTGCTTCATTCTGCTTCATTTAGAATGAACGGCTTTAATCGTCTTAGATCTTCTAGAAGCATTACGAAAGGATCGATAAGAATGAAACTTCAGTATAATTTTCAAGGTGCTATCGATGGCGAACAAATGAAAGATTCTTTCAGAATTAGCAATCCGATGTAAAAAAAATTCATTTCACAAGAACAATAGAAATTTAGCATGCATGATTGAACAGTGGAGAAAAAGTAAAAAATTCGTTTTCTACAACTCCAGTACAAGTCACATTTAAGATAGTAAGATAGTACTGCTCAGATTTATAAACTCAAGTTTGACCCTTAGTAGTAGCTTAACAATAGTGCATGATGGTTTTATCTTCTAGTAGCTTCTGGTATATTGTTTGTGTCAAGACTTCAGTTCTATTAACGATTAATTTAATCTTCAGGATTGATTTTAGTAAGATTTACATTTTTAAGTATTAAAATTTTAGAAACAATGAATATTAAATTCTGTAATATGAATTGGATTTGAAAAGCTGAAAATTTGGCGAACCAAAAAAGTTTTTGATTAGCCTGCAAGTAAGTTAAATTATATTAAAGGCTTGTGATAAAGGTCTGCGATTCTCCAAAACGACGACAATGATTATTTTTCAAATTTGAATGAGAAAGTTTCGAATCGTTTCGTGAAAGTCAACTGTTCCTGATTTCAGTTTTGTTCAAATTAGAAATATGCTGTATAACAAATCGGAAATAAAATAAAAGCAAATGGTGTTCAAATTTGAAATTATATGATCGATGCGAATCCCATCAGTCCATAGCTAATATTTGAAATGCAGAAGAGAGATATGAAAACGAACTGAATTTAAAAATGCAAAATCAAAAAAATGTTTGTTTTTTCGATAATCAAGTAAGAAATGAAAATTTCTAAGGAAATTTCATAATTTGCAACAAGATAGTGATATATTGACAATCAACAATGACAAGGATGCAATTAACGGATAGAAAAATGTGATACCACTTCTTCTTGTAAATCATAATAATATTTTTGCATGTCCGAAAAATTAAAGAAATTCATAAATGATAAACGAACAGCGGATCGTTTCAAAATCGAATAGAGATACAGTAACAATTTTACTACAGAAAAACTTTTGATTTATTTTACAAAAACTATATACTTTTCGTAAGAAGATTCAATACTACATTGATTTTTCTAAAATCAGATTAAACTAAGTTAAAGGTTGAATCAAATTTCCATAGGCACAGAAACTATCCAAAGATGAAAAAATTAGCAAAAAATTAGCCAGAAATTGGAAACAAAACTGAAATTAGAATTAAAACTTATAAACTAAAAGCAGAACTGGAATTAAGTAAAAACAAAGATATACGATTCGCTAAAAATTAATTCTTTCTAATTCATCATTTATATCTTGAAGCAACTATCTTATCAGCCTTCTTAAGAGAATTAGCTAGAATAAAAAATTTATCACGCCTTCATGCACTGAATTTTCATTTACAAATTCATCGCATCATCGAACCTGAAGATCTGACTACAGGCGAAAGATCTATTTCATAATTATGAATTCGGGCATTTGTTGCTATTATTGTTGAATTGGCCACAAGGTAAAATTTTATAACTTTTCTGCTTTACTGTCAAATTTCCTACTTTTGATTTGAATAAGACTTTGATTGAATAATCTTCTGCTTATCTTCAAAGAACCTTTCGACTTTGTTTAGATTTTGATGTTAGGGATTGTTTCCAGAAATTAAACGCGAAAATATGGCTGAAAAGAATGTTCGAATCTTTCGATAATTTAGTTACCGTACTTGTGCTTATATCTAAAAAATATTAATAAATTACTCTAATAAGTTAAGAATTTTGGTTAATGGAAATATTTCTCAATTCTTGTTTTAAATTCAAATAATCCTTAATGTCATCTGTCTTTGGTTGCTCGTTCAGAGACTATTCCACTTCATTTCTACATTTCTAGTCCACAAGATACTAGAAGCAAATTTTCAAAATATCTGTCAAGTTCCGTTCAATATATCTACCGTTTTCAGTTAGATCTATGTTGTTAGAACCTGAGCTTATTGTAGGACAAATAATTCTATTACGAATTAAGAGTTTTCTGTTATACAACATAATTATCACTACATTGTAATGATCAATACAAGATATAAGAGTTGGAATGCACATCTTTGACAAGATGAATCCAATACTAATTAAAGACCGTGAATTTTAATATTGATTGCTTATTCAATCAGCTAAATCGAATTTCAGAAGTACAACACGGTTGCTTTCCTCTTCGGAACAGTAATGCAATGAAACAAATATAGGAAAGATAAAGGAGATGAACTGTTAAGAGGATTCTCCCTGAAAATGTAAATCTCTGAACTATGTCAGCTCGCAAGAAACTGCCTTGCTTCTCGAATCAATTCGGAAAAGGTGAATTGTTGAAGAATTCAGGAAGTGCTGACCATAAAATCGTTAGAATGTAACAGAGAGGGAAAAAATTGAGATTTAAAGAGATTGCATCATCTTAGAAAATACTGATTATGGCTACAGAATAGCAGTATATCGATCCAAACATGCATAAGAAAAGATCTGAATAACTTCTAACTGATATGAGTTGCACTCTGTTTAGCAGTTCTAAGAAATTATTTCCATATAGACATTAGGTTCTGGTGAGTTTTTGTTATATGGAAAATAGGTGCTTAAAAGAGATAAGTGATCGAATCAGATAAACTTCGAGTAGAGCAGTATTGGAGATATTTAAAGAGTAAATTAATAAATAAGCATCCATGAAAAATCCATGGAGTTGCTAGCGAAATTCTGATATTGAAGTGAGTTTTTGAATAAGAATTTAATTACAAAAAGATAAAATATAATTCTCATGAAGTTTGTTTCATAACAGCATCACTATAGTCCTGATAAATGATTCATCAATTATCAGAACTATAGTGATGATGTTATGAAACAGAAATTTAAAAAATTGAAAAATTGGAAAAAAATTTAAAAAAATAAAAAAGATATGTGAATTTTCCAAACTTCGGAATATGACAAGAATCTCAATATCAACAAATGTCTCATGGTGTTTCAATTTTTTTTTCAATTCTCACCACATTGTGATTCTACTTTGACATTATTTGTTCACATTCATTAATAATTGTAAGATCAATGGAAGGTGACTGACTTCTGAGAAAGCCTTTAATCAATAAATTATCCTTTGCATAATTTAAAAGTTTATGGATCAAAAAGTTATGCAGAGATTAAACCGCTTAATCTATTCTTATTTTGTGTAGAAACGAAATGTGTCATTTTTTCTTCGTTCTGTTTCTTTATTTCCCGGAAAATGTTTGTCTTCGCTTAACATATTCTCAAACATACATGGGGTAAAAGACAGCAATTTATATCCGCCTATCTTTGTCATGCCGAATAGAAATGAAATAAAGCAAAAAATCTGGAACTGGATTCATCCAGAAACTGCTATGAATATATGTTTGTACTGTCGATAAAGTCTTGGCCAATTTTATCACTAGTTTTATTTTTACTATGCCCCGCTAAAAGTAGAACATGTCAAAAGTTTGTCTTGTAAAGAAAATAATTTGATGACTACAATATTGGTTCACTGCTACTGCCAAAGTACATCTGAGCTCAATATCGCATGAAATGCTGTAATTAATAGTTTACTTTAATTGCTGTTGAATTTTCGTCTAATTTTCGTCCAAGGTATTATCCAAGTTTATCAATATTTCAACTTCAGCATTCCCCTAAAATCGATAACAAAATGATCAGATTCACTTGGAAAAAGTTTTTAAGAACTGTGCACAGTCAATTCATGAATGGGGATAGGTATATTCAGTTGGCATGTATAAATCGTCCTTTTCCTTGACTTCGACTTTTAAATTTCCTGAATGCATTGTCTTTGATGTTTGTAGATTATCGCTGATAACATTCAAAATCATGTGATGGATTACCATGTCAGGAAACCACCAATAAGAATTTACGTAATAATTAAAATTGAGATTGAGTACTTTTCGATGGATCTTTTTAGCTGTAACATTGGTTGCTATTATCAAAAAAATCTTTTACGCTCACAGAATTGGGAAGCAGGCGATAGAAGAAAGGATTAATTCAATTGTTGTCTTTTAATCAATGAAATTTCAGAGTTAAAGTCGAAACTAGCGATATCAATATGTAATCAACAGAAAGTCTGCAAAAATAATCCAGAAAACTTTGAAAAAACTTTATCAGTTAATATGAAAACAATGTTTTCGTATTTTTATGAAAATAGAAGTGCGCAGTGATCAATAAATGATGGATGAATGATGGTAAACTGAAGGAAGGAACCAGTCAGCAATGCTGTCGAGTCCTGAACTGAAGATATGCTTTATTTGTTTTTAATGCAGTAGTGTCCAGTGGTGCAAAAGCTCTACTGCCTTCTAGTAGTGTGGATCATCAGACTATTTAAATATACCTGAGCAATCCCGTCAGTGCACACCACCTGGTCTCTTTAAACTTCTCAACATTTGTGTACTTTCCGACCCATCTAACCTATCCATAGTACTGCCTTCGGAGCTTACATTTTACCTTCCCTCTTCTCAACGTTGGCAAAAGTTTCATTTCATTCAGTTGACGTATTGAGCATTTCTTCGAAATATCATTCTTTTCTGTTTTTATCGCATAATTTGCAAAAGTGACAACCTTTTACTGATGCTTGTAGTGCACCATAAAAAGCCTATTAAATTATCGATCAATGAGTAGATTTGAGTGATTTTCTGAATGACTGATTTCTGGATAAACTCAATTGAAGAATGTAAAACTGATAGAGTACTTCATGCTACCTTAAACTTGTAATTCTTTCAATCACAAAAATGACTACAGTTTCTTGTATTGTGTGCAGGTATAAAAGATAACGAAAAGTGGAGAAAGGAAAGTATTGTCGATCAATCTATTACAAGTTGAGTGAAACTGATTAATAAGGTTGTTTTACTCGGAAAATAGGCATTTGCAAGCAGTATCATACAGCAGTTTTCAAAACAACTGATTGTTGATATACTGGCTTAAAAACGTGAAATTTAAAACGTAATCAAAAGCACTTTTTTTGATGATTGGAATTTATCTATGGCATGCATCATCTCAATCTATTAATCTCGCAGGAATGAACATTTCTGCTTGTTTCGAATGAATGAAAAGTACATATTTGAATTTTTGGTGATTCCAGCTATATCTAAAAGAATGTTAGTATTCTGTAAATAATAACTTGACTGTCATAATCTTCGCTAGCGAATCCTTTATAATCAAAGTTCATTATTGAGTTCTGTGGCTGCTGATTACTCACTGGAAGCTGTTTACCTAAATATTGTCAAATATTGCTTTTGAATTTTTATCAGTTATTTTGTAGTGATAAGCGATTTGTATTTTTGCAAGAAATATATTTTCAGAAAATATAAATAAACTTTTTTCACAAAAGTTTTCATAAAAAGTTCATTTTTATATCCCGAAAAAAGTTGCAATAATGTCCTTTTCGGTCAGATAGTAGGCTACTAAAGTAAACTCCTTTCCAGTCTAAAAAATTCTGGCTTCAATAAACACTACCATTACCAAGCAAAATTTTATAATTTGATACGGGCAAGGTTACGCAACCATCGTATAGGATTCTAATATTAATATGCTCATCTTCTCTTATCTTTTAGCTAATAGTTAGGATCATATAACTATACAACTTGACAATTTTTGAAATTATTGATGCTTAAGACTTACGACTTTTATTTTGATAATAAAATCTCAAGTGCTTAAGACTTAAGGTTTTGTTATTAAAGTAAAAATCATAATTAGAATTTAAAAATTTGGAAGACAGTTAAATTTAAAGATGAATTTTTTATTTCAATTTCGAAATTACAAATACAAATTATTGAAGTCAAATGAACTGAGATAAATTATGACGCTCATTTGGTTGCTGCAGACTTTTTAAAAAAAATCAATGGACAAAAAGTTACGCGGAAATTTCCAATTACAAAAAATCTGAACCGCTTCATTGGCTTAGAATTCTTTCTTTTTTTTCATTATCGCAATAAAGGTTCTATTTTTTAAATATCATCTCGCTTTTTAGCTGCATTTCGATGCTTTTCAATCTTCCTCATCTTCTACAAATTTGCAATCTATTGAATCGTACATTTCATGTAGCAAAAGATGAAAAACAACCTATTGAAATCTTTATTGCAGTCCAGTTCACTTCCATTTTTTCCACTCATTTGATCATGAATTCTGACTCTTCAAGTTTCTGTATAGGTGAATTTGAATATATATGTGTGTGCAATCGAATTATTTTAAAAGTAAAATTAATTTTACACACTTGTCGATACTAGCACTGTTCAGGATGCCATTTGTTTGTTATGCATTAATAAGGTATTATTTTTTTTTTTTTTTTTTTTTTTTTTTTTTGTTAGAAATTTATGAGTTTTGGCTTACGGTAATGAACCTAACAAATCGGTAATTTATAATGCTAACTTATTTGATCAATTATCTGTTTCAGCTTATTTGATGAAATATTTCATTAGACGAAATATAGAGCTTGGTAAATGGCCTTAATGCGGCAAAACTGCTCAATCTATCCATTGGAAAAATCCGGAACATTGGTGGAAAAAAAGGTTTTCTAGGAAATTTTTATGTTCCTTTATCCAAATCAGTATCAAAATATTTCTCTAAAAACCTATTTGTGTAAATATATTTAGCAGGTGGGTTTTAGTGGTCATTTCCTGC
>KZ269987.1:709057-875950 GCA_002249935.1 Onchocerca flexuosa | reverse complement strand
TTTTTTTTTTTTTTTTTTTTTTTTTTTTTTTTTTTCCAAAATCTCCGTTATTCACTAATTACCAATGAAATTTTCTGCAATTGATAAAAAAAAAACATTTTTAAAGATTGAAAAACTTTCATCGCTTTACTTCTTCCAACCAAATCACTTTCTAAACAGAAACTACAGCTTACTTTATTATTGTTAAAAATCATTTTAACTTCTTCAATAAGCGAAGTGCAAGTACCCAAATGTAAGTTTTACAAATAATGAATTACAGACCTCATCATATGAAGGTTATATAGAGGAATCAGCAGAAATGGGCACCATAGTTCGAGTTTCTCCTTCTGCATTTTCAAATTCACTTCAAATCACTGTTTACGATGATGATCTGGTATTAGTCCTGCAATTATTTTAGTAGAAAACTATTTTTATTTTAATTTTTACATCTAGAAACTTCAATTTTAATAAAAACTATTTTGCTTTTTGCATACAAATCACTTTTTTCTTTTCATTTTTTTCACAAGAAAAAAAAAACAGAAAATATTCCATAAAATCTTTATATATTTTCTTTTTGCTTATAGAAGCCTGGTATGCCTCCAGCCGTTTATGAATACATATTGACAGGACTAGGCTCATCCATATTTGCTGTTGACCAAAGAGGCTATGTCTACTTAAATGTACCGTACATTAATGCTGATCCTCCGAATCCAACAACATATCAGCTTCATGTCAGCAATTTCTTTTAATTTTTTAAAATCTTTTATTCGAAAATAGGAATTCATAATTAATGAAAATTTTGAAATCGTTTTTGATAAGTTATTAAATTAATTAATGAAAAAATACTTAAAGATAGAAGCTCGAGAAGTAAATACGACTCCAATTCGTAGTAGTGAACCAATGTCAGTGATAATACACATAATGGATGTCAATGATAATCCACCACGCTTCAGTTCCGCTTTTTATATGGCCAATGTCAGTGCCAAGGGAATTAATCGTCCTGTTATAAAGGTTATATTAGATTTCTTCTAAAATATTTCGACTTTTAAAAAACAAGAATCAATAGGTTAAAATATTTGTGCTTAATTTAGGTTTATGCAACGGACAATGATGCTGGTAAAAATGCACAAATAAGTTACCATTTGGTATCAGTAAGTGATGGAGCGTATGAAAACTTTTGGTACGACAGTGATACTCATCAATTAAATGCTGTTGGAAATTTGAAAGCTGGTGAACGATATGAAGTTAGCAAAGATATAAATTAAATAATATAAATGATATTCTGAACGATTTCTCATAATTTTAATTGAATTTTTAATCAGTGATCTGCTGATGACAATTCAACACGTGCAATTTGTATTGTTGAATGATCAAACCGAAAGCTCATGGTTTTATAAAGGATAGTAGAAGTTAGATTTAGAACAGCTTTTAAATTAGGATTTAATTGCTACTTTAACGATGCAATAGAAAATATGTTCATGGCCGTAGAAATACTACCTTTACAAACCTGTTAGGTCAATTTTCTAGAGCTTCAGCCATTGACTCGAGCACTAAGTTTCAGGTTATACTGAAAGCAGTTGATGGTGGCGGCCTTTCAAGTCAAACAGTAATAATTGTTTATGCTGTACCTGATAATTTTCAAGAAGTAACAGTACTTGACCAGAGAAAAACATTATCCGGACGGAATCAGATAGCCGGTTTACCCAACTTTTTAGTTACCAAGTCTTCAATTGCATCCACTATATCTGGTAACTGCCAGATACAATATATTTTAAACAGTGATTGTTATAGCACAAATCTTTAAAAACCTCGTCTTATCAAAACAAAAAAAAAAAATAAAAAAAAAAAAGTCAAACTGAAAGGAATCAATATATTTGTTAGTATGATTGAAAAAGTACTGAAAAATCCTCACTTTTTATAAAGGACTAAATTTCGGGCAAAGTAACTTCCCAGTAGCAAAAAAAAGTGTTGTCAAGCGCTTGACTAGCGGTCAGCCTTTGATGTTTGAGGCATCATGAAGATAATTTATAAATATGACCGAAATGGCAAATCGATATTTAAAACAGATCATCTATGATCAATGATTGATATGCTTAGTTTAGCATGCTCCCAAAAAGGATTATTTTAAATAAACAAAGAATTCGCTCCGAAAATCTGAAAAGTGGTGTAAAAGTTAACCAGTTTACACAGATTTTTCTAGAAAGTGCCGATTCACCTGAAACAATTCAAAGTTACGTTATTGAAATAAACGAAGCAACTCCACCGTACTCCACTATTCTCACACTTGGAGTAAGTTTCGAAGGAAAATTATACCAAAAAATTTTCTTTGTTGCAAAATGCTTTGCTTCTGAAATAGCTGAAACAATGTATTTGGAAAAGTGTTGCAGGATGACTCGACAAAGGGACAAATGTATCATACGATCATCGGTGGAAACGAGGACAAAAAATTTGCCATTAATAGCGAAATGTAGTTTATATAATATTTAAGAAAAAAAAGTAAAACTGAAAAATGAAATGTCTTGTAAAAGCTTGTCTAGTTTTTTTAAATCAATATAGACTGATAATTTCTTCTCTACATAGAATGGAATTTGAACTTATTTCATTTCAGTGGGACTTTAATCACTGTAAATTCGTTTGATAGAGAAAAAACGCCGCTTTACAGTTTACAAATCGAAACACGTTCGCTAAATTTAGATCAACATTTGTACTGGACCATAGTCCAGGTTGCTATCACGGTATGTTCATTAATTAATATGTGTATGAGAGATGGATATATTTTTCTTAGACTTGAAAAGTGTTTAAAATGAATGAAGTTGTGGCGGCTTTCGTATTTTGATTTTTCACATTTTTAATCTGAAGAAAATCCCAATAATATATTAAACTTTATGAAATGCCTTGTTCAGGATAACAATGATAATGCACCAATATTCACTGATTCTCAACCAATGAGATTACGTATTAAAATCAATGATGTACTTAAACTTGCACCAAATATGTATGTGGGACAAGTGAACGTAGAAGATCCAGATGACGGCCTTAACGGACAAATTAAACTCAGAATTGCACCTCCTATGGATAAGTACGTGATTAAATATGAGTATCATCTATGGTTACATATTTGTAGAATTTTTTTGCAGAAATTTAAAATATTCATGAGAGAAGTTTAAGTTCAATTCCATTGTATTTCCACAATTACATCAATTTTTGGCAAGTCTGTTGTCTAATCTTTCTTACATTGCTAGGCGAAACATGATGAGCATCTAATCAAATGATTAAAACCAATATTTCAGATTATTTTCAATAAATGATAACGGTGCTGTGATGGTAAATGGTGATCTGCTGAACGGACACTTTGGTGAACATCGAATGACTATTATTGCTACTGATCAAGGTGATCCACCTCTTGAAACTCGCGCGAATTTGATCATCAATATTGAAAATGCTCTACAAAATGTTCCATCGAATTCTGTTAGTTTTATGTACCGTAAAACATCCAGCTCTGAAAATCATATATGACCAAGGAACAAAATCAACAGCTATGTTTTCTAACAGGTCTTGGAAACGACTGAAGTAAATTATAACTAGAACTTTGTGATCCTATTCTTTGACTTCAATCTAGCAAATCGCGGTCTTATCTTCAAAATTAATTAGCACATTTTTGTCAGCAGAATAATTTTGTGCATCTCATTTTACAAACTGATAAGTACAAAATCGTTAAATTCAGTTATTAAAAAAAAAAATTGCATGTATGAATAGCAATGTTTGGTTATTCAAAATTTTAAACTGTATTAAATATGTAATGAAATACTTTGTAAATTCAGCTGTCAACAGAATCGAGTAGTTTGGAACGAATGAATTTCACTCCGAAAAGTACCAGTTCTCTGCAAGATGTGCAATCCACATTTGATTCTGTAAAACCAGGTATCTATCTCTTCATAGGTCAATATTTCAAAAATGCAAACACAACACAAAATATAGTTTTGACAGGAAATTTTCGAGATAATTTCATAGCAGAATTTGATCAACAGCATCAGGTGATAGAGACTGTGGAGAATTAAGTCAAATTTCTTGATAAATACATAATCAGAAATCATTGCTGCAGCAACTATACAAACAGCAACAGAAAATCCAAAACTGCGATTTGCGCCCGTGTTTGATCCTTCTGAAATTACGGTTATTGTGAAAGAAAATCAGGCAAACACTGAACTCGTCAAACTTCATGCTTATTATATGGATAATAAACCTGGAAGTATCACATATGTCATGCTTGCAGGAGATACATCACTTTTTAAGTAAGCATTTGGTCTCTCATGATTCTCAAGCAAATAATTCGTTATTTTACTGTATATGATCAACCTAAAGAATGGAAATTTGGTCCGAACTTTTACTAAATCTACGAAATTTTAAAATTTTATGGTTCAAAAAAAAAAAAAAATGCGTTTGCTCCAACGTTGACATAGATGCGTGAATTTTAAATCAAAACTTGAAACCAACTTCAATGTTTTATATAGATATTTCATCTTTATTTTAAAGCCTCAACGGATCAGCATTTCCATTTGTCAAATATAGAATCAATTGCTGTTTGATTATTTATTAACGAATTTAGTCGTCACCAACAAGATTATACGAATTTTCAACAAAAAAAAAAAAAAAAAGAAAAAGAAAAAATTCCATAACAATTAAAAGGAAATTTGAATGATCCACAGTGTCGTTGCAGTTTAAATAGTTTCACCGGATCACTCCATTTGCTGCGTCCATTAGATATGGAGGAAGAAACTTCGTATGAAATTCGCGTTGGCACTGCCGAGGTTTGCTTTTTCCTTTCGTTAGTAGAACTGCAAAACTTTGTTAAAGTTCATTTGACCCTGGAAATATTTCGTCTTATCCTGGAGAAACATATTTCAGGCGTCCGTGTTGCTCACTGACCCGAACTTTCCGTATACAGCCCTGATTGTTGTGAATGTTGTAGATGTCAATGATTGGATACCAAACTTTGAACTTGATAGCTATCAATTTAAGGTGAATGCAGATGCCAAACTCGGCACTGCTATCGGCCAAATTGTGGCCTATGACGAAGACAGAACTGCAAGTTTTTTTTCAAATTATTTTTATTCTTGTTGAATTATCATAGGTTTGTCTCTGAATTAATTTTTTTATGAATAGGTCGTTTAAAAAATCAGATGGTTGCCTTAATTTTCAGTGAAATGATTGTAAGCGTTTACATGTTCCAGGAACTATTTCAAGAGAAAATAATGTAAACTCGAGCTTTTAAAGAAAAAATTTAACCGAAAAATTTGAAATAAAGCAATCAGCATCCAATCTCGAAACTGTAATATGTCAGGTACCGAATAACGAAATTCGTTACCGGATCAAAGGAAACAACAATAATGAATCATATATCAGTATAGATCCGAAAAGTGGTTTACTGACTGTCAAGAAAGACCTTCGTCTATTTGCAAATAAAAAAATCTCGGTAAATTATCATATTTAGTTTGCAAATTTATAACCCATGTTTAGATTCCTAAATATCTTATTCCCATAATTGTTAACTCACCATTTCAGTTAAATATAGAAGCAGAAGATGGTGGTACACCAAAAAAGTCTAGCGAAACAGTTGCTTTAATTGATGTTGAATCTGAAGAAACTGGAACTTTCACGGAAACATCATCAACGTTTGATACAGTGCATTCTAGCAATAAACTACAATTCTCACAACGGAATTACTCGTGAGTTCGCAGTGGATATGTAAATGAATATTTGAATAAGGAAGTTGCGAATATGTGAAAAGTGCTCTAATCGCTTTTCTTGAATTTAAAGATTAGTTTAGTTGCTGAAACTCATTTCAGTGCTTCTCTTTCGGAATCGATCCATCCGCCACATTTATTGCTTGTTTTACCGGTTCTTAACAAGTTGGCAAATGAGCGTTTCACAACAACTTGTTCAATTATTTCTGGTAATTACGAAGGTAAATTAAAATTGTTCTTTATGAGAATTGTTATATAAGTCACATCATTTAAAAATAAAGGTTGGAAAATTGTAGGAGTCTTTAGCATTTCAACCAATTCCGAAGGTAACTGTGAACTTCGAACTCAAGCACTACTAGATCGAGAAACAGTGGATCACTATCAGTTAAATATAAGCGTAAAAACGGAAAAACAAGTGGACTATGCAATTGTACAAGTAACTGTTCTTGATACCAACGACAATGCACCAAAATTCATTTATAAGAACGATGAATTTAATGGATATTTTGCAGCTTTATCCACTGATGCCTCTTCATTTACATATGTCACAACAGTGCAGGTAATCTTCCTAGTATGATAGAGAGCATCCAAATTTTCATCTCGAAATCCAGAAAGAGCATCAAAATTTTTGAAAGAAATGACAGCTGTTAAATTTTCAGCTTAGGCATTTCAACTAATTTTCAACAATTGTATTAGTTAGTAATAAACTTAGTGATGAACAGTTACCTATGTAACCTACTATCTCAAATGCGTAAATCTTCACTTAAATTTCTGATTCAGGCTGAGGATGCCGATTTAAAAAATAGTAGTGTTGTTGTATATTCATTGGATCCGTTTTCAATGGACTCGAAATATTTTATGGCCAACTTGACAGGGGAAATCCAGACAAAAAAGAGTGTATCACAAATGATGGAAGACAGTCAGAAAAATTATTTTAATTTCCGAGTGAGCTGTTTTATTCATTTTTATGTTGATTTTCTTGCATATAGTCTGGCGACATTTGATCAAGCGCTTTGGTATGGAAAAAATTGGGTCCTTTCTGTTGACTAGAAGTGTTGATTGGCGACATTGCAATTTTTGATGCGTTTTTCGGTGACGATGGCACTTTTTTGATGCAAGATCAAGCTCTTTGTTACTTCAGCCATTCTTTAAGATCGTCTTAGGTTGCACAATTAATTAACTTTTCGTCGTGCACCATAATCTGACAAAGTAAAGAAAAGATTACATTTTGAAGCAGTGATTTTTTCTTTTTTTTTTTTTTTTTGATTGATCAGCTCATGAGGTACCCATTTATTGAGCTGATTCATTTTTTCAATTTTCTTCAAATGCCAAAAACTATTAGAGTAATGTGGAGTTCTTTAGGAACTTCTCTTATAATTTGAAAGATCCGTTTCGAAATTTGCTTTCAATTAGTCATTGTCAATTCCCTATGACCGGTCACTATGCTATTGATTTTCAAGCCACACGTTTCTTTAAGGGAACTTGTACCATGAACACATTTATCAGCAGTTTCTAGACCAAATTTATTGTTGATATTGTTTTCACTGTTTTATGCTGACCTGACCTACTTTGAATTTAAGTGAAAAAATCATACCATTGCAAAATGAAGATGAAAATCCTAGGTTCTTTTAGTGACCATTTGTTCTATATTGACAAATGATATTCTTCTGATAAATTTGTCTAAATGACCAATTGGGACAGTGAAAATACTTTGAGGTAATCGCTTGTGACTCTCCTCTCACTGAAAAGAAGCTATGTTCTAAAGCGGATGTATTCGTAAACATAATCAATGAATCAAATCGATTCATTCTATCAGTTTTCAATACCGATCCACTGCATCTTAAAACTGTTGAAAGAGTAAAACTTATTTTAATTTGTTTATGATATTGCAAAATGAAGATTTCAGATTTCAGTAATAACTTTTTTAGTAACTATTTTGTTGCCATGATGATAAATGTTATCCTCATATATCGTTATTATATTAACCAAATTTCTTCAAAATACTGATAGAATACGAGGTATGGGAATAAATCTTAGTTATTTGTAGGAGATTGCAAAAATATTACGAGAATTCACTAATCCATGTAAGCTACTTCTTTTGGAAACTATGGAAGAAAATCAAGATGATATAAAAAAGTCAAAACAAGTCGATATGTACTGGTATGCCGTTAATCCAATGACGAAAAGAAGCTGCAAAATTGAAGAGTACAGGTGAGAGCATAATGTTGACAATTGGGTAAAAAATGAGTTAATTCATTATGTACTTCCAGCAAACTTTTCGATAACTCAACAGTAAGAACAGTTGCTGCAAAATTGAAGCCGCGATTTGTCATTGGAGAAATTCGTGATAATGTGAAAAGTGTGGTTGGCGAAAATGTCCTTTTTTTAACAAATTTCAAAACTGCTTCTGTTGGTTGGTGTTTTACCTTAAATTTTTTATGCCATCTCATTTTGCAGTGGCTGCGAGTCCAGTAGATAATGTTGCTTACCTTATGCTTTTGAGAAAAGTATGCTTAGAATGTATCTAATCTTTTTGGATATTAGGAATTGTTATCACAATGCTTGCAGTAATGATTGTGTTGGCAATGACGATAGCAGTTGGAGCATTAATTGGAATATGCGCCATATGTTTGTGTTACACACGACATTCAAAACATGAATATCCAAATATTAATCAAATTCCAAAATTTGGTACTATATTTTTACCAAATCCACCAGTTGGAAACTCTCATGACATGCTTTATGAAACCCAGGTATGCTATTTTAGTTTTATTCAGGAAGATTTTTAACAAATCGGATAGGAACAAAGTGTTTCTGAAGTTATCAAAGAGTGAAATTAATAAAAAAAATTTTACTCACGTGGCACTGTGATGCTTCTGTACAACATCAAACAAATTTTACATCAGATGCTTGAAATGCCAATCGGCGAGGAAGACAGTATGATGAAACCGATAGGAAATGGAGGCGGAATATCCCATGGAATATTGTGTTCCAAGAGCTATGATACGGATCAAGATCAGAGTTATCAGAATTATGCTCATGACGTATTGATTGGTGGGCGAAAATTTCCCGCTGAAGAAAACACGTATGCAATTAATGAACGAAACCGGCCACAATCGCAAAAGAACAAGTACGTTGAATTTTAATAAATCGCTAATTTAATTTTAAAATTCACTCAATTAAATGTCTCTAATATAGCAAATCTAATTTTTTGGATCTCTTGCAACGTTTGCAAAAGTTATTTATTGATTCCAAAGCAAACTGATTGCCACTTTTAAAAATCACTCTTCAGAATTTCTCTGAAAGTTTTTTTCCAGGAAGATGCAAGGAATAGTGATACCTGCTCCAGATTATCCCACGGATCAAAAGAAGAGTGTTTTTTAGCAATGATATCCATTTGTATTACTTTGTTCTAATATTTGAATAGATTTCTGAATGATTTTGGGACTAATTTATCAATTTAATAGAAATATTAATCCAACTTATTGTTTTTATAATCATACATTGATATTTTTTTAATGTATAGCTAAGAAATTGTCAAAGAAGTTTTCTCAAGATAGCGAGTCTTATTTTTTATAACTTTTATTTCCCAAATCGATTGAACCTGAAATCATTCACTTCAATTCAGCATAAAGTCCCACGCTCCAATAATATTATCGCATGTTGTTTTTCGTTCTTTGCTTTACTGATGTTGAAACTTTTCGAAACTCCTCAGTTTGCCTTCGTTGTCTGTTTTAAACGCTGTTTTTTTGTTATTATTTCAGTCTTTGAAACATCAAAGCAAATTTCAAAATTGAATTTGATGCTTGAAAGTTCAAATAATGATTAGAAAATTGTAAGTCTCGCAACAGCAGAGCAGATATATACAGTTTTTGATATTATGACAAAATATTCTGTTAAATATTTAGTGGTGATGGCATTCCTTTGAAGAATAGTTGTTGAGAGAAGAAATCGCCAAAAAATTTTTCTGCTTCGCCAGTAATAATTTTCAAAATTTGTGGAAATTTGGTGTAGTCAATTGGTAGTACCACAGACACAAAATGCACTGGTTACTGATAAAAGTTTATCTTAGCAGTGTTGACTATATTTGGTGAGGAATGATATAAGATATGCTAAGATTTATTTCATTTTTTAGTGAGTCATGTTGCATATTTTCAAATTATTGCTTTCACGATAGAAAGACTTTCTCAGCTACCGTATTCTAAGACAGTGCGATTTACTTAGCTGACTATAACATATGCAAAGAGAACATATGGATGTCAAATTTATTGAATGCTTTCAAAATGTATACAGATATCGTTTAGTAAGTACTTTATGCTTATGCTGATTTCTATTTATTTCAGACTAATTTAAAAAGTCGCTCGTGTAAAATTTAAAAGTTCTTGCACTAAAAAAGAAGTTTCTTGAAATATAAAGTGTAAAATTTTATAGAAATTTCAGATCCGCAAAAATTTTAGTATTTAATAATCTAAAAAATAAAGCAATACTTCGATGGACATTACGAAATTCAAACTTTGAAAATCTGAAAAAATCGTTCAAACGTCAAAATGTCTTCGAGAGTAAAAGGTAAGTCTACAAGATTTGAAAGTTTATCAATTGAAGATTGAAACTGGAAAAGAACAGCATCGTATAGAATCACGAAATATATGTATATTTCATACTTGATTGGTATATGTGCAAGATATTTTTGTATTTTTTAGACAAACAAAAGAAATGATTATAGGAAGGTTACGATATGCACTATTATACATCTTCTGTCCTTTCATCCTTCTTTTCATTTTTTTGATGGCCCTTATGCTCATCCTTAGCTCGTCGAAATTTGTTTCTACAGATTGCTATTATCAATCCGATGAATATGAGTATGACCCAATACAATGCAACGCCTCCCGATAAGACTGTAACAATACATAGCTTTTTCCAATTTTCAATCTATGAACTTCTATAAATCATCTATACTAGCAACTTTTGAGACTTAATTCAATTCAAGGTGTACCAGGTAATAAATAGCAATAAGAGCAACAAACCGTAGAATTCAGTACGTTTGTATATAGGTATCATTGTTGAATCAGTCATGGACAGGATTTTTCCGTCAGCATCTTCATGAGGCATGGGATTTTTGACGCTAAAGTCTTCATTTCTTTCTTTTTTCTCTTTATTTTCAAATACTTTACCTTTGGGTACATCTTTTAATCTATACTACATTTCCAGTCATTATCTATTAATGAATCGTGTAGCTCATTTCTCGGATTACAATCGTAATTTTGCAGTGATCAATTTAGTCTATTACAGTTCCAGACCAAATCTTCAAAAAAGATTTGAGTTTCGAAGAAATGATAAGCATCGAGTGGGAATTTCAGAAAGTTCTTAAAACTTGTCAATCTCAACTGTATTACTTAGAAATAATTTTAAGTTTTTTCATAATGACTTTCACGCTAAATAATTTAAAGTTATTTGTTCATTCTAATTACTGGAAATTTTTAGTACTACATAAGTGTGGATAATTCATGATCATAGGTTAGGTTTATTTTTATTCAAATGAAATAGCAGAAGATTAGCTTTCTTTTGAGTTATAAGAATACTTACATTTTTTTTTCATACCAAATGAAATTACCAGAATCGCTCCTTTCAACATGTCTTGTCGTATATGCTGAATATAAGAGGCAACTGATTTGGTAATAACATGTACATCAAAGAAATATTTGGATCTGAACTTTTGTGAATAGCTGAATTGATGACTACATCAACAGATTTTAGGAATGTTCCCATCACAACAAATCGGAATTATATTTTGAGAATTTCAGTATGGCTTTCAAATTCTTCTGACATCCGTTTTCTTTGAAATAAAATGATAACCAAACCTGTCAAAAATGAGAAAAAAAACATAACAGCAGGAAAAAGCAACAAACAAAGCAACCACATCCTTGTAAAGCAAATGAGTAAAGTGTTATCAGTGAGAAGAATTTCAGATTTTTTTAGTAAACTTTACTTAGTTTCATAAATTTATCTTGCAAAAAAAATCTCAACGCTTAATGTTAACGATTTACTCAGAAGTTTGTCTAATAATATAAACAAACTGATTCCCAAAATATTCTTCGGATATCTCTTTTGTGAGGATATATCTGAAAGTCTCATACGCAAAGTTTCGAATGCGAAATTTTACTTAAATTTATAAGAAAAGAAAACAAAGTTAAATAACAGTCAGCACTATAAGAAACTTTAACGATTTAAAAAATAATAGTTCCTATTTGTATATAAGATCTCACAGAACAAACCAGTTTAAGAGAATGAAGTGAACTCCTCAAATTACCTTCTGATTTCTACACTGATAGCATAAAAAAATACAATGATAATCATTTTATTAATCATTTTATTAAGTAGACTCCATTTACGGGGTTTAGGATGATATACCAAATTGTCCATCTATCGAAAGCATCATCAATATGCCAACACTTGAAATTCCGTTATTTAATTTCATAATATTTTCAATCCAATAATTTTTATGTGTAAAATTTTGTGCACAGAATAGATCAGCTGAATCAGTTATCGTTTAAAAGATATAATTTTGAGTCAGTATCACATTTCACATTTTATTAATCTTCAGTACGATCCGTATTCCACCATATGCTGAAAGATCTTCATTAAAAGAAAAGAAAAAAAGAAATAAAAACTTTGGTATAATTAAAATTGATTAAAAACATAAAGCAAAATGTGAAAAATAAAACACTTAAAGAAACTATGTAAGCAAGTAGAACATGGATGAATTCTCTTTTTTTTCATTTTTTATATTTTGATTATTTTGATTTATTTTTTTTTTTTTTTTTTTTAACGATGCATTTTATGAAAGTAGTTGAAACATTTTTCAGCCAATCTAAGAAGGTGGCAACAGCTGGTACTGTAACTGACAGCTCAATAACGAAATTACCAGATGATTCGCAAGTGGAATCATTGCAAGCGATAAGTATTAATCATTTTCCATTACGCTTCAAATGAGCAAAATAACGCTTGGGTGGACAAGTGATATTTCTTCTCTCGATATTTACCTTTGACACATCTTTAATCGTCATATTTGTGAATCTATCAAATTTTATCACATAAAATTTTTTTTATTACTATACATATAGTTGACTGATTCAATAAATCACGTGTAGGCTCCATTAACGGTGGTTTAGCTTTATCAATACAGAATATTAATAATATGAGCGCAATAGATGCAAGGTAACAGAGTATATGATCAAGTAAAAAGCTGATATGATTATTTATTATAATCAGTAAAAAGGTGATCACAGATAAATAGATTGAGAAACTGCTAAGCAAAATAACGCATGAGTATTGTGAATTGAATATTAATATTGTCGACTTGTGACCTGGAATAATTTGTCGCGACCTATAACTTCGGTGTCTTGTGAATTTTGCACGAAACAATGTAAACAAACCTCAACAAGCCTTGTAAATTGATGGCACTGTTAAGCAACTTTTATTAGAATGGATGACGAATAGCAACTGAATATATAAGACATGAGTGGTGGACTGGACACAAGCGAAGAATAAATGATCTGTGTCAGTAAAAAGATTCCGAACTTAAACTGACTCTGCCCCAAAATCCGAACCTTTTCAAATCCATTCGGTGCAATGGTAATTGGGGGCACAGATCAATAGATCGAGTCCGAGTTCTATTCGCAATTCGAAGTTCAAATTTCAGTCCTAATTCGGAGTTCTTTTACCGATAAAGCAAAAATTTTAAAACGCAGCAAGAGCAGCAAATCGGAAATCAAGGAATTCTATTCATTTCTATGAGTAAAAAAGGAAAGAATAATCCAGTGATCAATTTGCTTGGATATTCTCAAGTAATTGTTTGTACCATATAGGAGGAATCACTCTTCCTTCAATCAATACAACTTTTTGATAATGAATTCATCTCTTCATATCAATGGAAAAAGCAACTTTTCCGACAACACTTTTGGTGCAGGAAATTTCTCAAGCATCAAACTGTTTTTGTTCAAAATAATTTATTTGGTAGTTTGATATTAAAAAAAAAAGATACTTTTGAACAGTTGCTGAATTTCACAAACAGTATACAAGTATCTACCAAACCTACCTGTCCATCTGTATATGTATTTTAATGTCTGAAATCATTTATCCCGAATTCATAAAAAATTTTTCAGAAAAACTTCCTTTATTCGTTAGTGTAAAAATTTATCAGGCAACAATGTACTCATGCTGAAATTTAACATCCACAACTGATCGATCCGTGAAATACGATATACGCCACTGATATAAATGTGATAGCTAAAATTACAGATAGTAAAACAAATGTGTTTGAAGTGGCGTTAAAATTGCACATCGAAATTTTGCTCATGATTGACAATCAATCGATAAACTGAAATATTTTGATTCGTTTCATTCAGGATTGCAACTGCTGTAAAATGTCCTGCTAACATTTAATTTTTCTACTTCTAACCTTCAAACATCAAAATTACTCATTTCATAAGAGCTGAAAAAAAAAATTTCAGAAATCTCAGAAAGGTCGACAGTATTCTAATTTTGAAGGTTAATTTCAATTTATTTTTTCAATTCTTGTTGCTTCAGTAGTTGATGATAGTTGAAGAAAAACGTATAAGTTGTTTTGTTGAATTGTCGAAATAGTACTATGTATGGTTCATGAGCGAATAACTGGTCGAAGAATAGAAATAAAAGCAGCTCGAAAATTATCATTTATCAATGCATATAAGATGGGATTAATGCATGCAGATGTCATTCCAATTAAATGACAAAACAAATACCTAAAATAAAATTGAACTATTGGTGAGGGAAGACGATGATTATTGCATTGATCCATGGGCCTGCCTCCTCGAACTGTGTTTCTACAGCAGGTAAGGCGATAAATGATAGCTCAGAATAGTTTCTACGAACAAAATATACCTGTATTGAGAGAATTCGATTACTTCGAGAACATTAAGGACATTGTAAGCATTCATTGGGAACCATGCTACTGCGTAAATCAATACTAGTAGTAACAACAGTAATAAAGCTTTTCTGAAAATCTTCATCCATGTGATGTCAACTCTTGTAACTGAACATTATCATAATATATAAAAAAGAATTAATTTTTCTTCTTAAAATTTGAAAATAGAATTCAATTAGTCAACGGAACTAGCAAGTAAAATGTTTTGCATCGTTTTTCTGTTGCTCAACAAAATGTCACAAACAAAACGAAAAAATTATTGAAATGCAGTAGCTTAAAATGACAAATTCAACTAATTACTTTGGATAAAATTGTCCAGCTCTTCAATTTTTTTTTAATGGAATCAGTTATGTAGAAAAAAATTTAACCTGTTTCTTTGAAGCATTACTTGTTGACGTTTCTGATCTATCGTTGTACTCGTTTTGATACGTTTGCGAATAGCGGAACCAATTTGTGAATAGCTGAGTGCTAAAGCTGTAAGCGGAAGCAAGTATTGAATGGCCAGTACTGAAAGCGTATACGTACGCCTTGAAAATGGCAATCGATGCCAGGCCTTCTCGATACACGTCTGCGGTCGTTTACGTCCACATACATAAAGCTAAAAATCATCATTAACTTTAAGTTAACACATTGAAATTGTATTTTTATTTAGTGGAGAAAGGTTTGAAATAAAGCGCTCCAGCATGTCCCCATCAATTTTACTATCAACAAAAGAAATCGTTATTATATAAGAAGATGAAATAAAATTTTTTATACTATTTTTTTTTTTTATGTTATTTTTCTTTCAATAGCTGTTCACCGGATAAATTTCACGATTTTTATTAATTTGTTGCCGAAGAATAGTCCCAAGATTTCGAATTCACTGAACAAAGCCAATGATATTTAACATTCAGCAATTAAAAATTTTAGTATTTGTAAAATTTAAATATTAGAGTTATTTCATGAGCAAATATTTTAATCTCTTCCTGCATTACCATAGCGTCAATGTAGGGTTGATTCCATGGTTCAAGCGTGAAATCTTCAGTAGTAACAACAAAAAAGTAGGGCGCTGCAATCACAAGCGATGTTAGCCAAACGATACAGTAACACATAACTGGAGCTGTTGCAGCAAGCTTCCTGTAAATATGTAGCTAGTTTCAAAAATGCTGAATAATTTGATCTTGTAGTTTTCAAAATTCTAAATGAATGCGTATCATATCATTACTTACCATTTAATTGGATATGAGATCAATAAGAAGCGATCCATAGCAATTAGCACAAGTGTCATGCATGATACAAACATGTTTACAGCTTGTACCGAAGCTAACTAAAATAATGGAAGAAATCAATTTATAATTAATTCATATTTTAGTTTTAAATTTTAAGCAGTTAAATGAACTGAAATTGTTGGCTAGCAAGTGGAAAAATTCGTCGAAAATAAATAAAAATTTACTGCTTTTTTCTTTATGATAGCCATTTACAGGGAGAAGCATTACGGTAAAGGATCAGCAAGTCAGAAGGAGGAATAATTCCGACTATGATCATTGCTCATAAATCAAGTCATTCTCTTTAATTAGCAAAGGATCTGGTATCAAACGAAAGTTTTTTTTTTTTTTGACTTTTTTGTTTCTATCTATCACTTACTGGATCTTCAATTTATAATTTTTAATCTCTTATTTCCTTTATTTTTCATTAACCTTCAAAAACCAACCGCTTGGCAAGCAAAAGTTCCAAATGGCCAAAACAGATTTCTTGTAAGATAAAGTGTAACAGGCGCGGTAACAACACATAAGAGAAGATCTGACACAGCCAAATTCGCAATAAAGTAATTGTGTGAATTACGTATATGTGAAGTTCGTAAGAATGCAACCAAAACGAATAAATTCGCCAATGTTCCAAAAATGCATAGCAAACCGTATAATAGTAAGATGTAATTCTCACCACGATGCTGCCATAAAAAACTATTCTGAAATTGTATAGAATGTGACCAAAATTGAATACCATTTAAATTCTTTAGCAATTAGTATATTTGGAGCAAAGTTTTGAAAATCAAAAATTTTTGAAACCAAAAAAACAAAAAAAAAAAAAAGAAAAAAGAAATTAGTGGTCCAATTGATGTATCTTAGAAATTGGTTGAAGTAGTTACGCAGTTCCAAGTCTAAGTTTGAAAAAGACTTTTAAGCAAGTATAAAAAGATTCTTTCAGCAAATATTGTCTTCACTTTTTTTTACGTCATGAATTTGAATACATAGGCGTAAAAAGTTGCAAGCAGAAGTGTAATTTCTACCGTGACTGATAATTAATAACATAATTGCAGCACATATTCATTGTAACTATTAATATCAGTTTATAAATTTGTGAGTCAAATTTAATTGAAGATTATTTTACATAAATTCCCATACAAAGCTAGTATCGGAATTTTGAGTTTTTCAACTCGGCTTTTTTAAAAGTTCTGAAGTTGGCATATAAATGAGAGCTCCACAATATTCATGCTTGAAAGCAATATTATGGACGAAACTTCTATCTTTTTTAAAAAAATTGCAAATTTGTCAAAATTAATATGACATTATTGTCTTCCAGTATTATGATATCACTGCCTCCCATTTCTATTAATTGAAAATTCCTTGAAATCAAATGAATTCAGAATTCAAAAACTACTATTTAAGTATGGAAGAGTTTGAACAAGCAGGAGACATTGATGACATCCAAGTTAACTCGAAAAATTTCGTTTATGAAAATGTCATTATAAAATATATTTCAAAAAAGAGAGTGGTTTCTCAAAAAAAAGATTGAAGATTGGTCCGATGAAATTTAATTGTGATATTCATTCAGAAAAAAAATTTAAGACGTCATACTGGTAATATTGTATCATATTTTTCACCCTAATTAGTAATTTTGAATTATAAATTCATCAATTGGTTGAATCTATCAACTCATCGCGACATAAAGCTTCTAGTTTATATATTTCAGAAAAATTAAAAGAGATTTTAAAATAAGAAATTAAGAAAAAAGGTTTTAAAATAAGAAATTTATTATTTGCTTCTTTGAACAAGAGAATTAAATAGACAATTGGTTAAACCAGTGAGCTGATTGAAGAATATGCCAATCAGATATCTGAAGAAATGCTTCAAATCAATTCGTCTTTTGAGCAACTTCTGAAGGCTTTATTTTTGATCAATAAAATTGATGTCTTTCAAGTTAATGAAGCTACAAAAATCAATTAACTATTTAATATAAACTTTTTTATGAATTCCTATTTATCACACAGAACTGTGTAAAAATCATCATTATTGCGAATTTCTATTATTTAAAAATAACTTAGGAGAAAAAAAGAAATAAGAGAACTTGATAAAAGTAGGAAATCTCTGGCTATTTCATCATACTATTTTGGATTTTAGTGTCTTCCACTATCACAGAAGACAGCTCATTGAAATTGAAGTCTCAGTGTTTCTCTGTTTGTGTCTCTTTCAGACTCTAATTTCAAACTTTTCAAAAATATTACAGATAAATTCTGAATCTGAATTAAAATGCAAAAAATGAAAAGAAATTTACCTGAATTTTATAAATTTCATCAAATTCATCACAGTTAATATCCGACCAATTGTTCGCAAACCATTTTTTGAGAATATCAACATTGGCATCATTTTTTCCTTCAATATATAATATGCTTGATTTGGGAAATCTTTTTGCGCCGAATAGTTAGGTTCGTAAAATGAAGTAAATTGCCATTTGCATAACCAGAATATATCTGATTTGCTCGTGTACAATGAATGCTGTTGTAATAATCTTATTAAATATGAATAACATTATGAAGATGAACCTCTAAGCATTTGTCGTGATAGAAACCAAGACACAGTATGTCGGTTCAATAAAAATGAAATAACGAAAATCAAAGCAATTGAAATTCAAAAATACGACAAAAAGAACAGCGGCGACATTTTCCAGAACTAAAAAAAAAAATTTCATTTAGTACTTCAAACCACATTGTTTTGCTTCATTGATTCGCACTTTTTTTTAACTTTTATCAAAGATCGGCATGTTGGTGGGTTATTTCTTATGAAAATGAGACAATGCACAAAATAAAGGGAATGTTAAAGATTTAAGATTATTGCATTTATAAAAGAGTATAATAATTAAAAAAATGAAAATTTCATCACTTATCACTCGCCCTTGTTGATATCATATTTTATGCAGTAATTTGATTGTCTCAATAATAATTACCTGCATTAATAGTTAAATCCATTATTCAATAATAAAAAGAAAACTAAAAAAATAAATAAATGCAAAGCAAAAAGCAAAAACAAGGATAAATTATTCCAAAATAAATATAAATATTGTTAAATAAATACTGTTTATAGGAAAAAAAGTTAAATGCCTTCAACCATCTTAAGAAAATTTTGCATTACTCTCAGATATCTGCAATTGACATACCACGTACGGTCGAGTAAAAATATTTCATGTTCTAAAAAATATATATATATAAGTAAAAATATGTCAGTATTATTATAAGTACTATTCTATATATTTACATACATTTATATATATATATATTTATTTATTTATTTATTTATTTATTTATTTATTTATTTATTTATCTTATTTATTTATTTATTTGTCTTCTGTTAATTTTTTTATCTTCTGTATTTATCTTCCATTTATTTATCTTCTCTTCAAAACATGAGATGTCGAAGTCCCTTTCATCAAGTGATCAATATATCCAATTCTTCTACTCGGGAATGTGAATTGCTTAACTTATTTACATAATTATTAGTAATTTCAGCAAATTAACACTGGGACTTCTTAATTTTAAACGTTCAATGTATTGATATTTCGAGTTTCGTCAAGTAAGTTGTGTAATTGATCGAGTCAGTTTCACTAAAATATGTGTGCAAAAATAGTATGCTAATTGAAAAATGATTTAAAATTCATAAGGTACAGCAAGCCAGTCCACTATATTCATATAAAAAAGATGGCAAATTAATAAAAATATGAAGTCAGGAACACAGTAAGCAAAAGGAGTGCACTACTAACGTGTTGGCATAATAATATTGCAATATATTTGCTTATCTTGAAACCAATGAATTTCTAAAGAAATCTTCAACGAAATATTTGTTATTTTTATTAAAATACAATGCTTCAGTATGGAATAAAATTTAAATAGGAGAAAAAAAAAACGAAATCAAAAGTAAATAGCAGAATCAATAGAATTCAAAAGAACGAACAGCCACTTATTAATTGAAAATAAAAAAGATGAAGCCAATATAATTATATTTGATTTATTTATTAACTAGCTAGACCCAGCCACGCCAAGCATCACCGACTCTCGCTATTCTATATAAAAAAGAACTGTAAATTTTCGTTTGTTCAAAATCTTGAAATCCTCGAAAGTTCTTAAATACATGCATTATCTATATAAAAACTTGCGTCTATTCGAATGCAACGTTGCATGAAAATTTCGAATCAATCGGTAAAGAACTTGAAACATTGTGTGGAAGGTACCAACGAACATTTATATTTTTATTTGTGTAAGTTAGCAATAATATCATTGTTCTTTCTATAAATGCTGCCCTTTATCTCATTTCTCAGTTTTTTTCTCAACTGAGAAATGAGATAAAGAACAGCATTTCTGGTAAGAACAAAGATATTATTGCTGATCTATATTAACAAATGTTCGTTACCATATATTGTTTTTTCGGAATTTAATTCAGCTGAATTAAATTACGAAATAACATTATTTATATGGTTGTATGAGGACATAACAATTCTCCTGACCCATCTTTTCTTTTTTTTTTTAATTTTCGATATCGATCAAAACTGATCTTGCAAAATATTCATTGATCAGCTGATTATCCTAGCTGATACTCTAAAAATAACTTAACAAATCATTAAGCAACTAGAATAAAAATTTTTTCTTAAAATATATTTAAATAATGCATAGGAAAACAGCGCTTTCTAAATGGAAAACAAAATAGTGTCTCATAAGTTTTCTAATGCTATTTTTGAGATGAAACAGATTTTGAAATTAGAAAGAACTTAATTATGGCTTCAGTTAAAAGCTTTTTTGAATGCAGATTTTTTATTAGTTGTGATCACATGAAGCAAATTACATGATATGCGAATTCTCGCCCTCCTCCTTCTCCTTTTCTAATGTGGTTTTTATTTGCAATGGATCATGACGATGGATCATAATAACATATCGTCAATTCTCCCTTTAAAATAACAAGCAAAAATGAAAAATGCATACTGAGCGTTTGATTACTTAAGATCAAAACAAATAGGCAGCGCAATATAAACAGTTGAAAACTTTGAGCAACTTTTTGATAATTTTAAAAGTGAAGAATAAAATTAAACACTTTATTAAAAATCATTAGATTAAAATTATTAAATTATTTATAAAAAATCGACTAAATATTCATTAAGATAAAATAAAATTAATACATTAAGAAAAGGAACATTAGAATAGACAAATAGTCCTGATATACTGCATGCAGGGACGGGGAATAGTTACTGAGAGAAATGGAATATTGCAACAAAAGGAGGAAAATCTATGAATTGAAGAATGCGAAATAATTTTAAGAATTTTTGAGGATTTGGCTAATGATCGTTTAGTGTGAGAAAAAGAGGCGCCGATCAACTTGCAATTGCCAGAGGCTAGCGTTTAAAGTGCTGAACTTTTGGGAAGGGTCTTTTAACAGAATAAAAGGGATAATTAAGTCTATGATGAGATATATTACTCATTCAGACTTATTTCAAGTTCAAAAGTCGTTACTTTACACTTCATGCTATATATAGTCTTCAGGCAAAGTTGCAATGTTATGCTGTTGCAAACATCAATAGCAAAAGAATTTATCAGGGATGTGCAATCTCTGAAAAGGAAAAATGAAGACTTCTAGAAAATGATTGACTTCTTTGCAAATCGAATGAATTTTAAGGGGACTTTCGCAAAATGTGAATATGGTTATAATTAACGTCTCAAAACAATAAAATTCGGTAGCATGAAATTGAATGAAAAATAAGCATTTTAGTAAGTTTTTAGAATATTACCCTTTCAGAAAGGAAGAAAAAATTGGGAAATTTCATCAGTTCTATAACGAAGCTTTTAAAGATAGAAATAATAGAGAAAAGCAAAAATACTGAATTATTTTCGATTCAGTGTAATTAAATTTGGAGTTTAAGGAAATCGAAGTGTCGGAGTTTGAGAAAAAAAAGTGACTGAAAAGAAAATCTGAAAAGAAAAAAATTTTTCAAAACTGAAAAGAAAAAATCGACTTTTGTTTCATAATAAAATATCGCATTATATATATATATATATATATATAAATATATGCTATAATTTATTCTTCTTGGTGACAATAAAAACCAAGTTTTCCCATTCCTATTAAATGAATGTAACAATTTTTTTCCATCATTAATCTCGAAATGAATATTTCTTATTCCAAGAGCAAGAATTATCCCATTCTTAAGATAATACATTGTAAAATTTTACTTTTATAAAAAAATCAAATCATCGACATCTTATTAACATGCAAAGAAAGGAAAGTTTTGCAAGTAGACAAAATACAGAATAAAGTAAGAAGAAATAGGAGCATAAATTATAAGCAGAATTTTGCAAGGAAAAATGAAATCTGCTAAATGAAGTAGATGAAAGAAACTACTTGGAACATCAGCTGTCAGAAGTGACAGCTGATGTTTCAAGTTATTATTTGCCTTTGATCTCGTGCGATTTTTAGGCAGAAATGGAAGGAAATAAAATTGAAATTTCTTGCAGCTATTTGATTCATTATTTAATGAAATTGTATTAGTAATAAGTCGAATTTCTTCGAACAAACAAAAAGATGTTTTTTCAGATTTCATCTTTTGAAACTAATTAGACATTATTGATATTGAAAGACATTACATACAAATTAAAAATAATTTGTTTCACTTCTTATTCAATCAAATTTAATCAAAGATTTTTTTCATTAGAAATTATTCTTAAGATTCGTTCTATGATAATTAGAATTATTAAGCAATTTAGAATTTTGAAGTCGTCCTTGGTATGATACTTAAAGTAAGGACATGATTAGTATTATAATCGATTGAAACCAATCAAAAACTATGATAAAGCAAAATTGTTCAAAATGATCGTAATAAGTATACCAAAACTTGTTATTAAGAACCAAATAATTTCCTCCTGATAATTTAAAAACCATTTGGAATTCATTGATTATGTTATCATATAGCGTTATCTCAGTCAATTAAATCACTTAGCTGTCACTCCCTACATGAATAATTAATTTCCTTTCTCTAATTTTTCCACAACATTTAATACTATCTATCTGATCTGATAGTGATCAACCTGATTTTGAATGTGCAAAGCTTCTGTACTCTTTCTATCTCATTTTCTATTACCTCATTTGGATATATTATCTAAACTTATTGGAACTAAAATGCTGGAAAGTTTTATTGTCGAAAAGCATTTGTTGAAACCAACAGCCTTATTTTAGTTCAATTTCAATTTTAATAAAATACTCAAACTGCTTTCATAACACCTGTTGAAGTGAAAAACAAATTTTAATAAATATCAAGTAAAATTTTGCTGCTCAGTATTTTCTATCATTAAGTTAATTTAGTTCCAGTTTGGAAAATTTGCAATGTTTTGATCAAATATTAGTACTCGGAAGGCAATGAGTTTTATTGCAAAATCCAAGAAAATGTCTACTAATCAATTCAGGAACAGGAACGCTGATATATTGTCAATAATTTCTTAGCAAACTACAAGCTATGATTGATTCTAGATATATGATCCGTCAAATCATTTTTTTTTTCTTTTTTGTTTGGCATTTTTCACATTTTCCTGTTATTCTAAGAACCGAAGTACTGTAAATTTAAAATTATTATATTTTCTTAGTAATAAACAAAACGAGATATAAAAAAGTAAAAATAAGAATAAGGGATTGCAAATTTTTGAATGAAAACGAAGACGACTGACTAATGATATAACAACTGATCAGTTTTGCGTGACGGTGTGAATTCCCAATGATTCGTCAAGCGTTCCCGGCGAGACATTCGTCTCAACTTCTTCAAATGAGGAGTAACGGAGAATGAAAGCTTAGCACGCAATAATTCCATTAGAGCTCATTAAAGAATCATATCATACGTGATAGCAAGAGAACTTGAAATGAAACTTGAGGATTGCAATTTTTGAGTATAACGAGGTAGGTGCCACTTTGGTGGGAATGATTGGCAGTGAAATGATCTCTAACAGCATTTAGTAGTGAATGTTATAAGATGGATGAGAATAAGTGAAATACGAAACGTATTTAATCTAAGTAAAGAAAGACTTTGGAAATTTTGAGCTATCTGCACCGGAATGATATCACTTTATGAAAATTTACCGATCTCTGGTATTGTGTAGTAAATTATCCTAAATGATAATTGCATTTATGCAGTAAATATTTAATATATAAGAAGTGTAGAAATGATAATATGCTATTCCCTCATGAAGATTTCAGATTTATAGCTAATCCTCAATCATGTCGGATTAATATTAGGATATTGTAAGAAAAAGCGTTACTTGGCGGTACCACTGGATTGTGGTAATAGCATGTGCTTGCAAAACGGCTAATGATGTATCGTTGAAGCGTTTTTAAATTATAGGAAATTTTTCTCTCCTAAAACTATTCATATAGTTTGCACTCTATAAATCAGATTCACAGATGCTTTCGTAACTGTTCTTTTAACATTTGTGCTTGATAATCAAAGTTGTGTAGCTGTTTTTTCATTTTTAAGTTGCTTAATATTAAATAGCTCAAATTTATTCATTCTACTGTACCTTGATCACTTAAATTGACATTTATTACAAATTATCGTGCAACATTCCAGATATATTGTCATTTGCACTGGGATTTACTTTTTCCTGCATAGAAAACTCTTGTTGAAAATCCTTCCAGTTACAACAGTGATTAGCTGAAAGAATCCCACGAAAATAAGAGAAACATATTTAATTTTACTGTGAGCAATAGAAAGAATGGGAGAAGTCCACACAGAGACGTGCACATGCACGCTCATTGATCTCATCTAAAGAAGATAATTAGCATAATCATTCTGGCGAATAAGAAAATCATTTAAGAATTAAAATTTTGTAAATGTGTTTATTAATCGTTGAAGAAATTCAATGAGCGAATTCTTCGGTTTGGTTTTTTCTCTTACAAATAGAATGGTTTTTGGGTTTCATTTGAAGTAGTTTCAGGAATTCCTCTCAGTTTTTATTTTGAAATGAATACTAATTTTATGACTGTTAATATAATTCTCTATTAATCTGGATGAGGAATTAATCGTCTTATACTTGATATGTCAACAGTGCAAGTAGATAATTTTGAAATGGCGCAAAGCAATAAAATATGAATCCACAGGTAAGTATGAATTATAATATTTTGCAAGAAGAGATCAAAAAATTTGATACTGGCAATAGTCGTATCAGGTCCTTAAATTCCACAACGTTTCTTTTAAAAACCAATTTACTATAAAACGAAAGAGATAAATGATGATTCTTCATATTTTCAATAACACAAATCAACGTACTGTGCTTTAAAATACGATTATACGGCTTGCAGCCAAATATGTTATATTTTTGTTGCCACTAGGGCAATGTACATGAGGCCAGCTGCATAATATGATGGGTAAGAAATTTTTGCAAATTAGGATCATGATAACTTATCAGCATGAACGAGTAGAAAGAAGGATCACTGAAAACACCGGATGACAATGAATGTATCTAACAATCTAGAGAAATTTTGCAATACAAGATAGTTTGACAAATCACTTACCCGTTTGAGTATTATGCATGATGGATGGATTGATTCCTTTGTAGAATCATTTCTCAGTATCGAGAAAATTACCGTTTTGAATGATCATTGTTATTTCTCTACCAAAAAATTGACTTTTTTTGAGCCGACTGAAATTTTAAATAATATGATAATCAAGTTACAATGATGATATAAAAACAAGTACTGTTCGTTTGAGAAACAAAATTACTGAATCAAAATCATTTGCAAAAAGTTAAATGCTCCTTCTCAAGGACGTGCTCCCGCATAGATGATTGCGTATAATCTGGGTTTTGCAGCAACACCTTGATAATATCCCTCATTTGTTGTCGTTCAGTCAAAGAAATATAATTTTAAGTAATCTTTGCCCAGTTAAATTAAATGAAATAATATATCACTTCCGGATCTTCTCAATTACATTGCGAAAAAACATGTTAAAACAAAAACATTCAGATGTTTCAAATCATAAAGTTGAGTTATCAGTCAAGTATCAAAAACTTGCTGAATATCGCGTTGAGTTATTGGATGATTAACCAGTCAACTTACTGAATACTTAAGAAGAAAAAGAATCTGCGGAAACATTGCGTAAATTAAATGAAAAACAGATGATCTGAGCTTAACTTATTCTAAAGTTTCATTGATGACAATAAAGTGAAGCTGAGAACTATCCTTTTTGCATGCATTACTATATTATTTGAAACGCTCATAATTGCCTTTTCTTTTCAAAAATAATTTTCAGCATCGCGTAAGTCCGGTAACTCAGGCATCGCAAGCAGTAGAAAGGATGAACATGGAAAGAAGATCAATTTTTAGACAGAACAGATCAAACAATACGGCCAAAGAATCATTGAATTACAAGCGAAATGCGAGAACGATTATTCGAAGAATAAAACAAAAAATATTTTTAACAGCATTCGTTCGCTAAAAGATCCAAAGTGACACTGGACCTTCTTTTTCAAACGTATTAACGTTTTGCATAATCGGTTCCAACTCCATAATTTTTATGAGAATATGTGCAAATCGCAACTGCAATCAATTCAATTTATTTGCATGATTACTTGCTTTCTTATAGTTGTCGCTCACCGCGCAGATTGTAATTTGAATCGAATAAAGGTCTCCATAGTCCCATAAATGAATATAACATTTTTTTTTTTTTATGTATAATCAATGAAATTATGGACATCCTTTGGTTTTTCATTTTGCAAATTGGAAAATGATTCCTGAAATATTCTTCTACTCATTATTGTTTCCAAGAACTGCAGTGTCGAGTTAATTCAGAGGTCTTTAAAAACAGACGCTTAAATCATGAAAATCAAAAAATTTCGGAAGAATTAAACGAGAAGACTAAAGAAAAAAAATTAGATTACAAAGAATTGAAAATTTTGCCAAACAAAAGTATCATCAATACAAATCATACGATCTATGGCAGTTTATATCATAAGTCGATCGGCTTTATGCTTAAGGAGTAATTTTGATTTGTTGTGAACATCTTCGTTGTGAACACCTATTTGCAGAAGGAAAACCTAGAAAAATTCTACATTATTTCAAAAACAGACATTAATGCTTGTTAACAAAGAATTATTGCGAATTATTTTCGAGAAATGGAGCCAATAAAAGAAGCACTCTCGGTAGAAAAAAGCATCTGATGATTCTAAAGACTTCCAGAAAGTCTGAAAAACACATGACGAATTATGAGAATAACAGAAGTTCGAAAGTACGAGTCTTAATGAAATAATTATTCTTCTATGTTGCTTAGATCCACATTATATTCACTCAAGTCGAACAGGGATATTTGCGAAGGAAACTGATCAAACAAATAGGTGAAGAATTTTTGCATGTAATTTCAGGAAGCTTTTTTAGTGATAAAATTTTTCAAAAGCCAAGACTGTTAGCAGATATCGCCTTGAGATGTGGCAAAATTCTATTCAATGTGCAGTTGTATTTCAGTAATAACGAAATTGATGTTTTGAGTAATTTTGGTAATTACAGTAATTTCATGATTTTACTCATTGTCATTTCATAATAACTGAATTCTTAATTCTGTCTCCATATATGCTTGAAAGCCCATAAGAGCCTTTTTGAAGCATATCTTGTGGGCATTTTTTTGTCTTACTATCGCTTTTTCTTATTTTTGTCCCTTGTTTCTCATATCAATACTAAATTAAGAAATTATGATATTTGACAATATTTATTCAGAAACTTTGACGACTGATTTAACAAGATATAATGTTAAATATATTCAAATGAATTAATTTGAAATCATTTGATTTTCAATAATATTCATTGATTTAATCGGCATCATCATTTTTTATGAGTTTTCTATATTAATTTTTCTCATAAATCTTTTTTAGGAATTTTAAGCATCTAATGAAACAAGAATTAAAAACATTCTGCATGATATAATAGTTTTATTTTAAAGGCAGCAACCTTTCTGTTTTGATTGCGATATTGACCAAACATAAAGACTTCAAAACTGCTTAATTTATTCTTGTCAACACATCTCTCTAATTTTATAATATTAAACATCAATAAATAACAATCAAGGAGGAAAATGATATTTATATGACTTTAATTCAGCTTCATCCTGGATTTTGGTTTGATGAGTTGTTTCCTGAAGATATTGAGCTGTTCAAACAGAAAGAGATGCTGATTTAAGCATTCTTTTGCTAAAAAATCCAGTTTTAAAAAACTGTCCAGAATTCCTACACCAGATGCAAATAAGGAGTTCTCTATCTTCATCCTCTCGTGTTTTCTAGTTCTTCTATAATAGCGTCTCAAGATAGGAGCATCTGTCTTAACTGTTGGAACAAAGGAAGGAAAAGGACAGTTACGATTTTCAAAATAATCAGTGCTGCAAGTCCCTTTTTGCTTGAGCATCAGATGGTTTGTAAAGGATTCACTGAGGCATTAAATTGGCCATTGCGTGAATATGAATTTTTTCTGTGAGCCTATTTTTCATCTTGCATCTCATTTTTTATCGTGACACTTTTCAAGGATACTGTAGCGCGCATGAGATGTGTTGGAATATGTATGTTATTCCCAACATGCCATCAACTTTATTCCCGACCAGAACCTTTCATATATTCCAGTTTTCCAACATTAGAAAGGTGAGTTTCTCTGCAAACCTTCATTAGGATTTCACAAAGTTGCCGGCGATGGTAGGAAACGAATCATATAGTGAGAGTTGTTTCATAAAATGTTTTAAAATATACAAAAAAACCGGCAAAATTCATTCGAAATTGATTGATATTTTTATAATATTTTCTCACTTAATCAATATCGTCGTTTTGGTTTTGTTTCCTTCGATCTTTTACTTCTGGCGAGGAGAAGGCTTAAAAAAATATATACATATATATATATAAAATTGATAATTCTATTCCAAGTAACTGTTTCTGATAACTACAACAATCATATTTATTTTTAGATTAACATTCGTTCATGCTGACTTTTGTTGACAGAAATAGAAATGCTGTTAATCAAAACGGGATTTTTCTTTTTCTTCAATTACAACCTTGAAACAGAATACAATTTATAATTTTAAGAAATTTCAGTCTTCTATTTGGGAACCTGTTGATCAAAAAATTGATATTTTTCTAAATTAAGTTTTTAAATAAAATCCTGTCATTTGGCTTCCTATGATGATATCTCTAAGTTGGAATTTATGATTGGTAAATGAACTGTCTTTTCAAATTCATATGACAAGTTCGGAAAAATGGGAGAGAATTATTGGATTTATGAATACTATAAATTTACTGTTGCCATGCTTCACGCAATTCTATTAATTTATATTTTCGTTTGATTAAAATGAAATCAATATCAAGTATATAAATTTAAATGTTCTTAGAAGTAAAATTTTGAAATATATTTGAACTCAAGTTATCTTGGATGACATGAAATTAAAAAATTAGTTCCAATAGTTTTCGTTCAAGCTGATTAGGCGGAGTAATTTGATTTGTAAGTCGTCAAAGCAGATAATGGAATAATAATAGCAAACGCACGCATACAAATAATCGGTTCGTGAACAGTACAATAACATATAATAACATGAATTGTGTACTGAAGCATAAATTATACAAGCAGGATTACTGATGACTGACTTGGGAGAGATGTAATGGCAGAGAGGGAACAGGGAAGCCAGACCGGAACATTCGACGACTAAGAAGGATTGCTTCAAACCAGTCAACCACTAATTGACTTCCTTTAAATTCCCTCAATTCCTTCTCCCAAGTTCCTTCTCTTCTAGGGTTGCATTAATAACCTCTTTGTCAACTGCTTGGCCGAACGACAAAAGGCAAAAATCAGGTGATTTTCACTTACCGTAACCTCCGGCCATTTCTGGACTGCCAAAGATAATTGATTTCATTTCCTTCTTTTCCAACTGCGGTACTTCCAAGATAGTGCCAGTTAGTATCGCTCTGCTTCTCTGACTTGCGTATACGAAGCGTATTTGTAAAAATATACATGAAATTGTTGAAATTTCGAATTGCTAGATAGAAAGTAAACTAATTTCTGTGAAAAATTATTGGATGAATTTATAATTGAAATATGCAAAGCAATGAAGAAACTTTCCCTTGTATCGTAACCGGTTGCAATTATATTTAAAGATTAGTGCAAATCATCCGGAAGACAATCAAGGAACATTGTAATTAGCATCATGAGTTGAAATTTAGATTAAAAAACTAACATATGAGTTGAAATCTAATTTAAAATTTAAAACGATTAAAAAGCATCAGTTTAATGTGATCCACACTCTTGCATTGGATATTTGACAGCAAGTATTTCTACATAATAAAATTACACAATTTTGTGATATAAAAAGACTTTAACTTAATTAACTGAAAGAAATAAAACGCTCCGTTTGATTGTTTATTTTTGTTATTGCTTTAGTTTTCAAATTTACAAGATTAACTAATGAATTTTTACAAAATTTTGCAGATGATTGATGTATTTTAAATTTGACTTAATAAAATAGTAACAAAAAAAATTCAGAATATATAATAATAAATTATGATAGGTTTGCAAGCTGATTAGGCGAAGCTCATTAAATATTGTTGAGGGAAGATATAGAAATTTATGGAAGAAGGCAATTTGTTGAAGGCTGATGATCGTTTCTGCGTACATCAGCATTGTTCGTGCTTACACGCTTCTGCGATCAAATATAATCTCGAAACAACAATTAATGTCTACTCCGTCAATGAATCGTCCTTTTCAATGCGGGAGCAACCTGTTTTGCTGTGTCCTGTTGAGGTACCTTACTGCATTCCAGACTCTAATGAATTATCCACAGATCCAGAAAATCGTGGAAGCAAGATTTTCCCTTTTTTGTGACAACTCAGCTGTTTAGAATAAAATGCGAAAGCGTAAAAACGGAATCACTTTTTTCACATGTAATATTTGTAGTGGACGCAAAAAAATGGATGTAGATTTCTTAAAATATGTGACGCAAAAATTATTAATTCGAAAATCTTTTTGGTTCAGACTGAGCAGTTTTCATCCCAAAAATATTCATCTTCACCATTTTTTAATAAAACAGCCATTTCAAGTTTTTCATGAACTGTTTGTTCCAGATTTGATCCACTTTTCTTGGACTGTCATAATACATGGAAATAAATTTATATTGCAGTTCGTCTGTAAAAATTTGCATCAATTCTTCCATTTTTTCAGTACATGCAAATCTACTGCTCTTTGCAGTAACTGTTTGTCATATCCAAGCGAGGAATGGTATTCTATTACAGTTCCAAGGAGTGTTTGCAAAGTTTAACTCAACAACTGGTGCATTGGTTGTAACTTCGTTTTGGAAAAAATAATAATGAGGTTGGGTGAAACTTTGCAATTTAACATTTAAACATTATATTTTTGTCAAATGTGTAATATAGGAAAGAAATAGATATTTCAATGTATTATTACTACTATTATTGCTCATAAATTCTCATAACTGAGCACCCAAAAATGACGGAGTGACTTTTTTGTGGATGAACGATCACTTTCCACATGAACGATTCACGACGACGACCAGCGAAATCTTTTCTGGTCTCAGCGATCAAGCATTCTGGATTTTATATGCTGGTTGTCTTCACTATTTGTGTATGTATATATGCGATGCTATCTGTGTTGTCAGTTCAACAAAATTTTAACTGAAACTTCGGGAAAAAAAAGAAGAAAAAACTTAACGATGTAAGTTCGGAGGCGGTAATTCGATATATGATCACCATATTATGAAGACGTCACTTGTTGTCAAAGTCCTTTAAGTCTCCGCCCAACAAAAGAATTGGGGATCAGGAGGAACGGGAGGTTGAAGGAATTGTTGAAAAAGATTTGTTGTAAATTTGAAAATGATTTTAGTGGAAACTATTTGCCTCGCTTAATAACAGTATTTCTATTATTATTGTTATGATGATATCTATATTATACAGGTAGATGAAGCCACAAGATGTACTGTGTATTCTTCACACCTTTCCACAATTCTATGTTCTGAGTATCCATTGGAGTGAATTTACTCATCACTTAAATTTTATTACTATATTTTAAACCTGAACAAATATCGCTATGAATTTTTTTCCTTTTGTTTTTGTTTCTCTAAATGAAAAACTTAGAGAACTTGCAATATCGCGTAAGCTATGGAGCTAATCAGATGTCAAGAAAAAACAAACTTAAGCTATATATATAGTGTAAAAGTTTTCTGCAGTTTTCAAAGTTTTGCTTCCCAAAAGCATATCTAGAATAGAAGAAGGAGAAATGATACAATGTTAGTTGAATGTGCCTGCCAATATTAGGTAGAGGAAGAGGATTTGTTGCGCTTGAGTTGTTTGGTGTGAATAAGTCATACAGCATAGGTTGGTATAGACGGGGAAATATATTAGAACAATGCGCTAGGCCTTCGTGCATGACAAATGTTCTTTTCTATATTCAATTTATTGTCACACCACCTTGAATATAGAATTTTGGAAAGCGGTAGCCTCAAGCAACCTGTTGTTTGATATGCTTCATTGCTCACAGCAATGACAGCATTACTGGTAACATGCTCTTTAACTAATATGAATGGTCCAAAACTTTTATGGAATAAAAGTAGCACCACTGTTTGCAGGTAGCAAAATTGTCTTGACAAAGTTCATTTATTTGGTTTAATTCCAACGACGTTGTTGTAACATCGATCTCATTGATTTGAAAGTCTAATTATTAGTATATTCTGCCAAAAATTTGCATATTTTCAGGAAATATTGTTGCTGCATATTTATTCTTTAATTCATGGCCGATTTTAGCAAGTAATTTACGGACTAGTTCAATATTCTATGGTATCGTGATCAACTGATTTGATTGTGATGGTGGTTGCAGCAGTGCAGTGCAGTCAACCGAAGGTAACTTTCATGAGATCATTGGCTTTGAATGTGCATTTCAAGGCGGGGGTATAAACTGTTGTTATGTAATTGTGCATGAGTATAGGGAGCAGATGCAGCTGCATTAGCAGCATTTGTAAAGTTCACGAAATATGAAAGGAAGCAGTATAAATTTTAATAACAATCATACAGCAATGTGATGTTTTTGAATGTTTAATTGTGCGCAAAATGTGATGCATCTTCGAAAAATTCTCTAAAATGTACTGTTTGTTCCTGATATGCAAGGGCCAAGATGTTATGGCTTTTCCATCAGTAAAACGTATGAGCCATTTGAAAAGTCAAACATGGTAGGCGCAAATCAGCTATTCCAAGAATTACTAATTTCATGACGCCCAAAAGCAAGCATTTTTCATTCTTTATAGTCAAGGTTATTTGGTGAAGAAGACTTTTATCCTGTAAAGAACAAATAGAAAAATTCTCCAAGGATCCTGAGTTATTTTTGCACAACTTTTATTGAATCCAATTTTTTTTTGCTTACTCTTATATTGTTTTACCTAATCATCCTCCGGTATTCTGATTGGCCATATCTTCAGGAATGTATCATAATTAGATATTTTTATGGAACAAATTATTTATTTAATCTGACTACAGATCCTCTATCTTTATGCTATTTGTCTTTTAAATCAAATATTATATTTCTGACTGAATATTTTGAAATTTCATAATTTATTTCTAATAAAAGAATTATAGAAAGCAAATAAAATTTTCTAGAACTATAGAATAACATGACTAAAACGACATTAGTCAACACGATTTAACCCAGCTGAGTTAACAGAATCATTCAATTTTTTGTAATAGCTAATTTTTTATAATTGATTTGCTTAAGATCAGTTAAACAAAATCAATCACATAATTACTATTATTTATTGATATTTAGTGAAGTAATTCTGATAATTCTGGAAGTCACAGGTTTGTATAAATTGTTTCGTAAATTGTATTCAATAAGTGCCCGTTGCAAAATGTAACAGCTAAAAAGAATTTATTTTAAAGCGCATTATAGCTTACCATCTCATTTCAAATATTCGCCAAAAACCTAAAATGCAATTTCATAATAAAATCAGATTGATGGAATTCTAAAACAGGTATGTCATGCCATAATTAATTAAGTCGGGGTAGAAAAAAAAGTGTGAAAAGAACTTTTTCGTTTTAACAAACTTTTCCGCTGCTCATGGAGTAACATAGACATGCAAATTAGAATTGAGGATTCGGTTTAGACTTAATCATCATTATTGGAATTAAAGTCGTGAGATAAGACTAATGTTACATACTGAAAGATTCATCTTGCAGGATTCAGCCCACAATTACCAGTTTTGTATAGCATTACTTGGAAAAATTGCAACGCTAAAAATTTACCGTTGTCTAATATCAGATTGAAATGACTGAACTTCAATTAGCTATCTAAAATCACATTAAAATGATTAAATTTCATTTTTATGGCTCTTTTCATTTTTTATTCTTTTTACCCGATCTTTTCTTATTAATCAAAATATATGCAAAGAAGAATTAATTCAGAGCTTTCAGTAAAAATAATTAGATTTAGATGAAAAGTGATGGTACGAAGCATTTCCTCATAATCTAGAACTTTTATTAAATTGTAGTTATTTTGCTAGAGAAACAAAATAGTATTTCGTCGTGGTAGCATCAGAACTCATAATTTTCTGAATCAACCAAAACTCCAACCATTTAAGTTTTATAATTCTTAACCTTCTTACTGTGCGAAAAGAGATCACTAACATTTCAGACAGTAAGATTTGTGACAGTGCAAATTTTGATCTTGCTAAACGAAAGTTTTATTGTAAAAAGTGATTCACTAAAAAATCCTGAAATCCTGCATCCATTCGATTCTCATCGTCTTTAAAAGTTACAATTTTCACAGTATTCTAAGTTATTAGTCCTTCTTTCTTAACTTGAGTATAAAGCGCATGAAAATTATGCACATTTTTTTTTTTTTTTAAGCTCTTTAACATAACAGTAAAATTTGACCAGAGGATCAACCTGAAGGATAATTTTATTAGATTAATGTATAAAAAATAAATGCTTCGATAAAATTAAACCTGTTGAAACCAGCTGTGAATCATATTAGCTCATTTTCTGAAAGCTAAAAATCACAGTGTTTCATTATCGTTTTTTCCCGTAATCCACTTGTTTCATTTCAATACAGACACATTACACTTGGTAGGATTAAATATGTTTAATATACATATTATAATATTTACTGCTTAGGATAAAAGCCATATCCAGTACTTAATTCAAATTTTATTCTGCATATATAAAAGTAAAAAACCTGGAACTTCTTTCTACTCACTTTCTAGTCTCTTCTTCGTTCTTAATGAATATATCTTTAAATCAGGATAGCAAAATTGTTTGTAAGATTGCTAATGGATGGATATTGTTTATTCGCTAAAACGATCATTGATATCGATTACCTTCGCTAGGGAATGATATTGTTTGTAGCAAGCTTTATTTCATATTCAGTATGCTTTTTGAAAAAATGAAATTCGATTAAATGAGGTGAATCGTAAAGTACAAAATACGATATTGCATTTTCGTTAGTTGTACTCTGCAGGAAATGAAATTTAGTTCCTATTCTATAGCTAAAGATATGAAAATGACCAGGAAGATAAGAAACTTAATTAACATTGCATTGTTTCTTGAAAAAATGAAACTCGATTAAATTGGGCAATCATAAAGTACAATAAAAGATATTGTATTTTTTATTTTGTTCATTTTGGAGCACTTTTTGATAGAATTATAATAGTAATATCAACATATAATAGTATCTCAAATTTCATTTGCGAAGTTGCACATAATTTAATCTTAATATTTCAATTTGCATATAAATTCCCGAACTGGGAATTTGTTTTCATAGCCAAAACAAATTCTAAATGACATACACTTTCTCCAAAGTGCTGTTATATTAGCCTACTATTTTTAAACGACCAGTGCATTGCAGATGATATTTAAATTTGACTTTTCAAAATCCAACGATTTGTTTTCAATTTTATTTATTTTGCCCAGTATTGTTTACTTTCTACTCCATTTTGGAATATTGGAGTTTGCTTATCAGTAAAAAATCAGGCTGTATCCCCATTATTTGATGCATGACATTTAAAAAGGTACAATTTACGTCATTTGTGTCCTTTATACAATAATGTTACTTTCATTTACCTCAACATTTGCTTTAGGACGATAAAATTCCACCTAGAAAAGCTTATTTGGCAACCTCCTCTACAATTTTTTTTTTCATTTTTTCTACCATTCCATAATTTTTCTGCAGAAACCTCAAATTTAATTATTAATAAATTGAAATAGAGAAAAAATTTTCAAAATTCATAATAAAATGATTGAAAGAATTTTTTGACTTTAAATTATTTGACAACTTCTTTGCAAAAATGATAATGAAATGCTCAATATTTTACTAGATAAAAATTGAAGTATTTTTATTCTTAATTTAATTAAAAAAGTGTCGAAAATAAAACTTTTTGTAATTATCATTTGGCATTTATTTAAGTGAACTATTGCAGATTGTGAATTGCTCTGAAAAGATTGCATGATTCACATAACTTTTTGCGGCATGTCAGATGGTTAATCAGAGAATTTAAAGTTCATGACAGGTCCAGAAAATGACAAGATGGGTTTAGATGCCAACAACTAGCGGATTATTTCCCCACTACAAGCATATTTGTAGGCTTGCAACAATATTCGAAAAGATGCATACCATTTTTTGCGTGGCATGCACTAATTGCCTGGCCAACGATCGTATGAACTGTACACCAAAGGGATGCCATTGAGCAATTACTGAGAAGAATTCTTGAATTAGTGGAAAGGCCAGTGAACCGGAACAATAACTAGCTTCATGGTAATAGTAACCTGTTTCAACTAACAGATGCAGAGGGAAATCGACCGGTACAATAACAATTGTCTTATTCTAATAATTTGCATATTACTTTCTGGTAATAATACCACTTGCGATTTTGACTACTTCTCTCTTCTTTCACTTTTTCTCCTTTTTCACTCTTTCTTTCTTCATTTTATAAGAATTTTATCAAAGCTTTTTTGTTTTTGTTCAATTTCATAATGAAAGAGTGAAAAGGACATTCTATTTACGCGTAGGATGCTGTATATTACTGTGTTGCAAGCTATTGCTGTAACTTGGAAGATTAACCAAGCTGTCAAAGTACTACCTACTCTACGATTATCTTACGATACATTTTTAACATCTGACCTTTTTATTCAGAAACCATTCACTGTTTCAATATATCGAAAAGCTTTTGACAAATCTAATATTTAGCTGTTAAATTGTGAAAACTCCTGTGATCAACTGATAAAGCATTGATTTATTATCGAAATTCAAGTTTATCAAATTACTCGGCTTTAATTTCTCGGTTCGTTCAATCAGTTTGTCTGGAAAATACTGAATTTGATTTTTTTTTTTTCTTCCTTTGAGGTTAGTAAATTTTTATTGTAAAATGACTGGGATTATGAGAATAGCAAAATATTGAGGTGTTATTTGGTGCTGGGAGCAATTTGTCAATGTTCATCATATGTCACAGTGAGTGCTTATTTGTTTGATGGGAACCTGATAAGAAATGATTGGAGTACCTTGACACAATTACGTCAAACTGTGACATGCAGATAAGCAATCAAGATACTGAGGGCATGAAGCTTACCTTACGTATTTTATAAATTCACGACTTACTGCATAACTTGGATTCAGTGATTACTAGGATCGAATTATCGAACAAATGATTTTCATAACTAAAATCATTCTTTGAAAAATATGATATAGAAAATCATATACTAAAACTGAAAATTTGTTTGAAAACTATTTTATGCTGGAGTCGTACTATTAGCAGCAGAAAAGGTGTGCTAACTTACTGTTCACTATTTAAATCAACCGGTTTGCATTTTTTGTTCCTGAATGTGGGATTTCTTTGTTTTTGCTTATAAGTCGCTATTTTCCGTATCAACTGTTATTATTCATCCCAAAATCTATTTGCCTGAAATTGCAAATTTTTCCCTTTAAATAAAAAAATTCCTAGATTAAATAAGACAATCTGATTCCCAAGACATGATCGAACTTTAAATTAGAATTGAAATTTGAAAAAGTTCTTTTAACTCTTTCAAAAATTATTCTCTGCTGACAGTTATTTTGAGTGATGAATTGTGGGAATTTTATTTATTGCATTGGCTAAATACTTTCATACAAGCAAATTATGAAAAGTTCATTGCTATATGACATGTCAGTTTGGCAATGGGATTGGCGTTTGTCCCTAGACACAGTATGAACTGCAATCAACGAATCATATGCAACAAGAAATAGTTTCCATGTATCTGTCAATCAATCTAACTTAAATTATTCAGATTGATTAACTAGCCATTCGTATGTGACATTTCCAAACTTGAAATCTGTCATTTTATCTGCAATAAGAAACTTCAGGAATTTAGACTTTTCAGTAATCTATTTATTAACAAGTTAGTTCTTATCACTTTCGATCAAAGATCAAATACTGTATTACTATCACAAATAACATACAAATATATCACTGATAAGCTTTCATTGATATAACTTGTACTTAAATTATCTTTTTTTTGAAATGCACTTTATTTTCTTAAGTAAAATTTTTCAAATTCGTCAGTTTCAGCTGAAAAATTATGTAAGAAATCAATGCTTTCATTTAGTAAAAAAGGATGTGCAAAATAAGTGAGTAATATGGATGATACATCCAGAATGCCATTCCATAAGCCTATTCGATTGGAAATAGAAAGGAAGAATTATGGATGAACTTAGATTAGAAGGATTAGCATTTGAGCTCTTTATTAGCAATGTAATGTACCTCTCAGCATTGCTATGCGCCTTCTCAAGTCAATACTACCAACCTATCTAGGTTTCATATTCCGTGTGTATATCTAACTGATGCTCATTACAATTACAACAAATCACGCCTTAAATTTAAATGAACATCTATCCACTTCAAGTAAAGTTTTTCAGAACTCATCTTTAAATTATAGAATGCAAAAAAAAAAGCCGATTAGAATTCCAAGAGTTCTATTCATTTTTATTTGTTTAGTAGTTAGATGCAATCAAGTTTACATAATATCGGAGAGTTCTTCAGAAGAAAGTTGAAATTCAAGAAAGGTGTGAATCTGATGATACTTTGCCAAATTTACTGCAGATTGCAAATGCTTAGTATTAGATTTTTAAGTTTACCTTAAAAACTCAAGAAATAATGAAAATTATTATTTTTTATTTGATAAAGATCAATATAATAATTTGAAAATAGTATTTAAGTTTAAATTTATTCTTATGTGAATTATTCCTATAATTATGTGTAGTAAATAGCTAAAATCGTCTTCATAATCAATTTAAAAAGTTAAAATAGAATGAAATGTTCACTCATAAGAATGCATTTTTTACGGCACCAAAAATTCAATAATTGCTGAATCCAATTTTTTATTTCAGAGCAGTTTAATTATCCATCTATCGATTATTTAATCTATAGCCAAAACTACAAATTTATGAAGAGTAGTGTTGATGGCATAGATTTCTATGTAATAATGTGAAGGATCAGAAGATTCCTGTAGATTTAATATGGTTGCAGATCAAAGTTGCCATAAAATTAATATCACTGCAGTTCAAAGTACAGTAAGCTTGCTTTAATCGTCCATCTATTAAGCTGCCTCGAAAAATTATGCAAATCCCACATGCAAATTTGTCGTAATCATTTCGATACTATATGCATTTTGCGCCCATAAGTAGGAAATTTGGAAACTTATATTTAAAAACTAGCAAGCATTATGCGATTCATAAGTAACGATTTCAGTTTGCATGCATCTCAGAAATGAAACAATACTCTTTCGCTTGAATCTCTCGAACGATATAGGTGAAAGCAGTGCCGCTAAGAATGTTTGTTGAAATAAATTTGGGAACAATTAATGCTTTTAGGACATAATAAGTATATAAATAAGATGGGATAGAGTCACATTCAAGCCAAAGAAAACTTTGACTAGTTTTAAAATATTTAGAATTAATAATAAATACAGAAATTATCAATTAATAAATTTTTAGCGAAGAGAGTGATAGAAAGCAGCAGAGAAGGAGAGGCTGAGCAAAAATGACAATCAACCCAATCTATGCATTATTCCTTTGATTTGATGATTTTTGTTTTGATCTTGAAAAAATTTGTGGATTAATAGAGTACTACTATCACTATTTTATATGTAACAGACTGCTGAAGCGAGCATTTTTCAAATTTTCTAACAAAATTGATATGTAATAACAAAATAGATATGACACAAAGTGGAAGGTATGGATGATCAAGAATGATTATTGCTTGAAAAGGTTGAAGGAATAGACCATATCGGAATTGTAAATGTAATGGAATTGATATTATTAATTCGAACACATTCATAAGTTATCATCACTTAAGTAATTTAACGGGTAGCACTGGATGAGGATAGTGGCAATGCAAAAAATGATGAGAGAGCACACACTCTCCAAGTGTACGCAATTTAGAGCATTAGAAGTAGAAAGCCCACAGATACGGTAACTCTCTGCAACTGATTGGTCTATCTCACCTTCATTGATCTGCTCTATTGGCTCACCCAAACATAAATGATGAACGTTCCCGTCCCAAACAAACCCGTGGAAAGACTTTGCTTTCAAAACTAAAAACTTACGTTGGAGGCGTTGCGGCTTGCGCTGCGTACACATGCATATATATGTGTGCAATTGCTGCCTGTGGCACGGAAAAGAAGGCAAAATTTGTAGACATCACATACATGCACATGCACATGCACATGCACATGCACACACATACACACACACACACACACACACACACACACACGCATATACATAACATACACATACACATCGAATGATACAAGACGGTGCGTTGGAAAGAAGTCTTTTTTGGACATTCACGCAAAAGTGTTTCAACTCTGCCTTTCTGATCTATCTTGGTAAATCTTTTCAACTAATTAATTCATTAACTAAAATTCTTTCTAAGCTTCAAAGTTCGAGGAAAATTTGTAGAATGATTTCATCGAAGAGGTTTATAACAAGATAAGATGGCGAAAAATGCTATCGTCCAGTGAAAATCGTTTTCAAGTACCGGATGATGATAATGCCCTATTTGATAGGTTTTGCCTTTTTGATCCGTGGAATGGTCTGCTATTTTGTTGCAAAAAAATGGTGCATTTGTGAATAATAAATATAAATGTAGGAAGAAAATGATACAACTGCAACCCTTCAGTGTAATTGGTGAAGCAGAAACAACTGCACAGCTCACATACAGACATCGAATATACGCCTGATTAGGCCCGTCGCCTCTCGCGTGTCGGTTCACTTAGTTTTCAGAGAAATCATTTGATTTCACGCGTGAACTGCCACCCCTTTCCATTTCTCCTAAATACACATATCATCAGTGGCAGCAGCAGGAGGAGCAGGAATTAGTAGCATCATCACCATCATCTTCGGCGTCATTCCTATTCTACCAGCTAACTGCTTCCATCTTCGTCAGAATCCGTCTAATTAGAAATTTCGTCCAAAGCTATCCAGAATCCATGACATCTCGTTTTATCTTGCAATCAGTATTACCAACTGACAGCGCGAATCACACATCCATGCTTATGACGACGATGTCATGCTCTTTCCCAGCTCAACAATATACCATATTTTTTGTTGAGCAAAGAATCAGTTCAACATTGTTATCCAGAGTTGAGATATCTGAATTTCATGTAGTAATTTCGTTACTATGGGCTAAATCCACAATCATTTATGAAATTTATGAAGAATTTCTGAATATACTCATTCCTACCTTATTTCATTTTTTTTTTAAATGAAAAAAACTTTCTCGTACAGTACTCTTCTTATGCTCTAGAATATTTTTCAAAAATAAATATATTTCAAAAATTAAACTTTGGGTTGTTCATAATGCATCTTCTTTTTTCATACAAAAATTCGAAAAACTAAAATTAATTTAAAGTATCAGTAATAGTCAAATAAATTTGTCAGTTTCTTTTCATCTGAAAAATCATTATTATAGTAGAGCTCATTCATACTTGCTTCTGCAGCTATTCTGCAAGGAATTATATTTAACTGTATTATGAAGTTTCATTTTTATACTATAATTTCGCAACTTGGAACAAAATATGTCAGGTTGTTTCAAAATATTCTTATGCATCACTTATACCCTCAAAAAACTGTCAAAGGTTACAACAAAAGCCATTTGTAATCATAATGATATATTTTGGCAAATGCTATCGTACATTTGCATTCTGTATCATATGTGAGTTACATTGGTGAAAAACACAATTATTCGTCTTATTTTCTACATTTGGTTATTTCTGGCTAGAACTTTTGATCACTTTCGATCGAAGTGATTCTAAATTATTTCCTCAATCTATTTATTTTAAAAAACTACCTTAGAAATTTCGAAATATGCAAAAATGATAATTTTTATCGTTGCAACAGGCATAATCAGGCTGTGATCGATAGGTAAGCAGTAACTAACGTGAAGCGATCATTATCTTGTGTTTAGCCGTTGATTTCACCTGAGCTGCACACTTTCGTTATTCAAATAATGCGCTTGTGTCTCAATTCTTCCTAACAAGTATTCATTTCGATAAAATTAAATTAAGCTTAATTCCTTGCTAATAAACTATGTATATGAATACCACCTAATAATCGAGCTAACTTCCATCCCAAGAGATAACAAAATGTTGAAACTTCATTAGCCAAGGTTTGATCTTTCTTACCGTATCTTTCAGGTGATTGGAAAGGAAGTGATTGAGTGTTTGTAGTAGCTACAGCAACTGCACAGGCTGTGGTTACTTCGATAACAGCAGCCTGTCGGCGTCGTGTTCAATCGATGTCTTATGTTGCTTTTACAGCTGAACATGACCAGAACGTAATGCCGTGCAATCGAGGTGAGTATTTCATTTAAATCTTTTTTTTTTCTTAAAAAAAAAAGACTTTTCCTTTTTCCTCTCAATTTTTTTAAAATATTTCTTTTCATCCTTAAAGATATTTATTTGTATAGCATCCTGGAAAAACAGATTTTCTTGGATCTATCTATCAACAACAAACTTAATTTTGTAATTTACCAATTGTTTATTTCAGTCTGCAAATTTATCCTTTTCATACAGTTGCTTATTCTTTCCTATTTTCAAGCATACATTAAATTCTTTGAACTTTTTCAAACATCAATTTCCTTTTCGAACAAAGCTTTTATGAATATTTCGCTTCCCGAAAATCACAGACGCATTGAAAACTCCATATTTTCTTATTCTTGAAATTCTCTGTACAAAAAGTGAAAAGTTTATAACCTTCTTTTCTTATAGACAATAATTTTTTTTTCTTGTATTTTTGAGCACTACTTAATCTATTGCGTAATTCAATCGGATTTATCATCAGGTACTCATCCAGAACTTTTAAATTCCAATGGTTTTCCCTAAAAATCTCCGTAGAATTAACATTGAAAGATAGCTCATTATTTATTACTTTATTCTTGCCCTGTGGTTCTCTTCCTAAGAATAACTCAATCAGCTAATTGCGTAAGTCTTCAAATTAGCTTCCACATATAAATATGAGAGACTGCATGATGTAAAGAGAGAGTTAACTTCTTCGTTTGCATTATTTAACTAGGTGTCAGTCACAGCATCACAGAATTAATTTAATTTTGATATTCTCTCGGGTATTCATCTCACCGTCTATTCATTTCTTTTCCTTTCACTAAATGACATTCATAGACCGATAACACTTATAGAATTTTAATTTGTAGAAAAACAAAATTTCAAATCAACATTTGAAAAATCACTCGAAAAATGTATAGCTTTTAAAAGTAGTTGTGAAGCCAATTTTTGCAATCCATGAATCCGTTATCGGACTAGAAAACTTTTTATTCCATCATTGTCAGTGATGGTTTGTTTTATTCAAAGCTCTTATAAAGTTTCGAGTCTTATAGGGCGATCTTATAGATTATAATTTGTTTTATTTTACTTAATTGCTACTCTTTGAAATTATTCGTAATGTAGTTACACAGTAAATCAATTTTAGTATTTATAATATATACCGCATAATAGGTATTCCCCATCTCGAAAAATTTCGATTTGAATGTTGTCTCTCCTACATGGTACACTCAAAAGAAATGTTTGCTCGGATAACCGTAGATTTAGATAATTAGGTTCATTAGATTTTAGAAGGCATGATGATTGAATGCTCAATTTCTTCATGATATTTATATTGTTTTCGTCCATTTATGTCTTTCTTTATTATATATTCTCACATCAATAATTTTGTTTTCTGATTTTTTTTCCAACTGGATTAGCTTTATTTTGCATCATTTGAAACATTCTTGATTTATGATGGCTCATTTGATTGGGCTTATTTCATTATGAAAAGCCATATAATTATGAAAAATTGGAAGCATCATGGCACCAGCATTTATTTTTTTCTTCAAATTTGTGCTATGTCAATATGTCGGGCGAATTTATCAAAAGCATGACATCCTTTTGATCTGCAGGTTTAAGTAAGAAGATTTTGAGCAGAATTTATTTTGTGACTCTTTTTTTCTCTTTTTCCTTCTTTCTTTAAAAATGCATATTTATCATTTCAAAATTTCAGATGGATCAGTTTTATTCAAAAAAAAAAAAAAAAAAAAAAACTAGTTAGTTGGAACTTTAGAGCAAATTTTTTCTAGCAAAGAAGTGGGAATGAATAATTTGGGCATTTTTGAGAGGTTATTTTATTGTGAAAATTGAATATTTGACAAAAACCGTTACGAATGAGAAATTTAACGACGTACGGAAATGATAGGTTGTGTCCTAAGAAGAACTATCCATGAACTGCATCGTTAACAATTTGCCAATTGTCCATTCAGCAGTATTTTTGACAATTCACATAAATCGCAAACCAGTTTTTATTGGTTGTTCAAAAACTTTTCGAATTTAAGTTGAAATGTACTTAATTCAAGTCTCATTTAGAAGCCTAGATCTACAAAGAGACTTTATTACGCATAGGGCCAGAGAAATTGGTTGATATATATAAAAATTAAATTTGAAATACATATCAATTTATTTGCGAATAAGCTTATGATAAAGATGTATTTTTTTAGCCTTATAAAGTCAAAAAAAGAATTTTTGCCCAATTAACGAAAGTTCTTGGGAAAGCTTATATGGAGTTTTCTCTATTAAATGAAAGTAATACAATAGTATGGATGTAATAATTTCTTTCTTTCAATCTTTAAAGAAAATCAGATTCTTAAAATTTATCTGGTGTAGAGAATAAACATGAATCCTAGTCATTAATTTTTTTTCTCTTTTGGAATTTTCTAACTCCAGATCGACTGCATAATTTTATTTCATTGGTCTAAAATTTTGCATCAATCTTTTTCCATTTCCTAAGCCATCATAATAAACAAAAAGTTGATTTGAAGAGCAGAAGCCAATCATACACTGCATTCCAAGTTTCTTGTTTATATCGAAAATAACTAGCCTCACCTATAATTTTCACTCTGCCTCATCATTCTACCTTTCCCTTTCTCTTTTAGTATTATCGATCCATCGATGTTTGCTATCTGAAGCATTATCAATGTTTATCATGAGATTTTGATTTTCAATTGATAGGAAAGCATGCGAAATTTTGGCATGTTTTGCTGAAACTAATTGATTGACTTCTGACTACTGGTTGATGAAATGATTGAATTGAGTGGTCGAAGAAATGTTCATTAGCGATATCGTTAAAATTGAAAAGTGATGAGAGGGAGACGGCGGTAGTAATGTTTGAAATGTTTCTACAAAATGTGAGAACATGATGAATGGTCGTTGCAACTGATCATACGGTTGTTACTAACTGTTTTTCCCTCCTCATCTTCAAACCGGCTAATTTTCCTGTTTTTACCCTGAAATTTACAACGATAACAATGATTTTTGTGACACGGGAGGGAGGAGGAGGAATTGATGGTAGTAGTTGAACGAGTTTGCCCTTCTAGCATCAACTGTTGGCCAGCGTATCGGAGACACTTTGACAACGAACCATCATCATCCGATATCGTTTGCTATCGCGCTTTGTTAGACATCGCAGCAACGCATCATTCAAATTGAAAAAAATGAAAAGAAAAAAAAAACTCACGAATTTGTACAAAGAAACTGAAGTTTTTTATAAGCTTTTTAATTCTTATTTTTGTTCAATTTTTGCAAGCAACTGTAAATTGGACCGAATTGTCGTGCTATTTCTATTTTCACTATTAAATTAAGATGAATTTTCTCTAAAAATTTAAGATTTTTACTTATTAAATTAAGGATGGTTCAGGTAAAGTGTTGCTTTTATAGTGAAAGATGCAAATTGAATTTTTGTTTTTCGTAGTTTTAATAAAAATTTTGTGGAGTATTTAAATGTCATAGTGCTAAAACAAATTATTGCTAATCGAACAAGTGGTACCATAAAACCATTGAATTACTTCAGAATAGATAAGTTTAGCTTGATGTGTTGTTACCGCACCTCAGTAATACCAGCTAATCTAATGTATGGTACTTTTGGTCTATTTTGATGATTCGATAATAAAAAAGAAACAACACATAGATAGGTCATGTTGATTGGTTACTGTATGATGACGATGTTGAAAGTGTAGGTGTGAAATAGGGATGAATTGGATTGTGTGAATTGGAGTGGGGCCATTATGAAGCGTGATATGTAAATAAAGGGAAGGATATCTGGATAGAATTTGGGTTTGAAAGGTATGTCGGTGAAGTGAAAGGTAAAGGAGGGATACGGCTCAAAGGGGGAAGAAAGGCCATTATGATGATTGAGCTGAGCTTCCCTTCCAGTAATATATTGGAGTTGTTTCATTGAAAATAGAACCATTGATGGTGATGATAGATATCCAATACTATCAAACAAGGACAGAGCCCTAAAATTAAATACCTCTTTGGCCTTAGTCTCCTTTTCAATACTTTTCAAAATTGTATTGCTTCAACTTCAATTATTCTATTTTATTTGCACATTGCTTCTCCAAAGCATAGTCTCCATTTTTGAGTGTCCAGAATATCAAACATTTTCTATTAGTAAATAAAATTGCACAATAAAAAATACAAATGCGAAAACTATTGCAATTTTCCTAAAATGTATAAATACTAAAATCATACACAACGGAAAAGTATTATTATTACATGATTGATGTAATCATATCAGAAAAAAACTCCATGACTTTTTTTTGTATCAAGTTTGGGCGCTAGAAATTTACATTAGTGATTTATAAAAATTATTGAGTTTATTACCATGGAAAAATATATGCCAATTATTCAAACTGATTTAACTGACAATTTTTTAAAAACTGTAAATATTCGATTTTCATACCTAAATTATTTTAGCAAAGGAAAATCCTGGAAAAATCAGAAAAATTCATAATTTTCTTGGCAAAACTACAGATTACTCAATTATCAAGATTGATTTGAATAATTAATTGAGATGAGCAATTGGTTAACTTCAACATCGGATTTTTCCAGGCATTGACTAGTCATCTGTCATTCATTGCAATGCATTATTGTTGCATTTTGCGGGGATAAAGACAAGGGTCAATTAAAACACGCTTTATAGGCAATTGGAAATATTTATTAACTGTTACCGTAATCCACTTAAGAAGACTAAAAGTTCCCTTATTGTCTTGCCTTGCGCATTTTTTTAAAAATAACCTGCACGTTTAAAGAGAAAATTAGAAAATATACTATAAATAAGTTTGGGAGATATACTTGTTTTTCAATGGATGTTACGGCCAATACAATCATTTTTGGAAATTTCTTACAATTACAATAGTAAGCAAACGATTGAAAATAAAAAATAAATTAGAATTTGCTTAAGAATAGTTAGAACTTGCTTAAAAAACGAATTTTGAAGTAAATTTCCACAAACTTCTTTATGGCAAATATTTGTAGCTTTTTTGAAATTCATCTTCACTTACAACATATGCTTTTGGAATAATGATTCAAATTAGGTGTAGTTTTGAACTAAAATAATTCATAAATATTAGTACATTTAATATGAAATTTATATCCAGAAAATTTTATGAAGTTTTTTTTCAATGATTTATTTCATTTCATGATGTAAATTTTGTAATTTTGCTGTTATTACACTGAGGGTCTTTAAGCTAATTTTTTCAACTTTTCCAAACTTTAAATTAAATTAAAATTAAAAGTTTATTGGTTCTTTTTTTTTTTTTATAAGAGATCACTGTAAGTTTATTTAAGCGTCTGAAGCATCAACAAATTTGCAGTGAAGATATTTATGAGTGATGACATCTGTTTATGCACGCTTACAGTAAATGATGGTTTAGCAGTGATTGCATTGCATGCATTGCATGATGAAAAGTACTTCGTCCAATTTCTCGCTGCAAACGGACAGTTAGCTCACTAAGGAATGATTGATGAGAGCTTCTGAGAGCGCGTTACGTAGAAAATCGGCCCCCCTACGGCTAGGCCAGATTCCATGGCGGCTACTGTTTTCAAACTGACCCATCATCATTATCACTGAGATCTTTGTATCGAACCATAAGGGCTATTTAATTTGCCGTCTAACCAAAAAATTAATTTAATAAAATGCGATAATACCCAATTATTTGCAATTTGAATTCTACTTGGTTCTTATTCCTAATTTCATTCTTTGTTTGGCACTATCGATTTGCTGTTGGAAACGATTAATCAAGGAAATACACCATATGTTTTGTTTAATCGAATTTCGAAGATTTGTGATTCAGGTTTTATTACAGTTATGAATTTCATTAAATTTTATCAGAATGAGCAGTACTGTCCACCTCTTCAGCATGCTTCGCATTCTGATGGTCGAGCGATCACTCATCGGCACAACTAGCATTTGCTCTACGAAAAAGATTTGTGATAACGATTTATGATAACGTCTTGTTTCATCCAACTTTCTGTTAAGAATCGCCGGCAATTATTTCATTCTCGATTTGTTTGAACGTATTGAGAATGATGTCTTGCCATACTTCAAAAACATCGAGTCGTCATCACTCTGAGGTCACGACAAGCTGTCTTGGTGAATTTTTATTTGTATTTACTGAATTCAACTAATTAAAGTTATTTAACAACTTGGAACTTTAATTCTATTGAATTCAAGAAAGCTGATAATACAAAGTCGGCCGTGATTCCTTTAGTTAATTTCTAAATGATCAAAATTTTATGCTTTTAAATTCGTCTACCAAAATTTTCTGAAATTGAAAAAGCGAATTTTGGTACATTTTACTTTTAATTCATCCTAAGATGTCGCTTCAATTCATCCTAAGATGTCGCTTCAATACAAAAGATAATATTTTTATTGAATGTACTTGAAAGTTTTAAATATTACAATAGTTAGATTTAAAATTAGTTGGTAATATAGACGATATTGATAAGTCAGTTCTAATTGGACAATAAATTCGTTACCGTTTGGAATTAATTGGAGCTCAATGAGAGGATCAAAAAGATGAAACATATGGCAGATTGAACGAGCTGTTCGCTTCAGGGATTAGTCGTCCAAATCCTAAAATAATGCTAATTTTGTTCCAAGCGGTATCTCTATGCTTCCGACATGAAGAAGTACCCCTACTTCTTCTTGTATTATTGCATACAATCCATGATCTGGGGGTTTACAAATATCACAAAAATCATTGCTAATTATGTCTTAAAAAACGAAATTCCATTCCCAACAAGTTGCATTTCGAATGCCCATATATAAGTTCTCGATGTTGCATTATTTTTGAATGACGTTGAAAGCTTTCTCATTACTATGTCTTAAAAACTAACGGAAGAATAACTTCAATTTAAATTAATGGGAGAATTAACAGAAAGATAATTTCAAATAAAATTTCAATTAGTAAGATTAAAAAGAAAGATTTAGCAAGATTAAAAATATTCGAAGATCAAATTCAGCAAGTTTTAAAGCTCGAAAAAATATGGATATTTGGAAGTAAATTTAATAAAATTGCTTCCTTATCAAGCTTATCAACTTTTTTTTTATTGAGTTAATTTGAAATGAGTAAAAAGAAAATATAATTTGAGATAATAATCAAGAAAATAGATTGTATAGAGAGAATAATAGAAAAAGATATGCGAAGGAGTGGCAGTGACCCGTTAAAGTTAATCCCATTTAGTGCTATAAAGGGACATAGTGTTACCTTGATGTCTTCTCCCACATTATTATTGTATATCATCAATTTATATTTGTTGTGGTGGAATAATTGGCAATCCTGAAGAGTACTTTTCTGACAGTAAATTATCCACTAATTAATCAAAACTTACTGCAAAAAAAGAGACTGAAATGTTATCCCCTGAAAATAAACTTGAAATTTATAAAGTTGGATGTAAATTATAATACATGAATTTATTTGCCATATTTAATATTCAAATTAAATAATAAGATGGGCAGATTATGTTTGCAAAGCACACAGAAAAATCATATTCTTGACTTTTTCTAGAACTTTAGTCCGAAAGTTTACTAGGGTTTTTCATTCGCAGTTAATGATAAATGCAGTTAAAAATAGTATATTTTGGAATTTCTTGAAAGCAGTTTGATTAGTAAGTATGCGTACGATAAAAACAACACAAGTACTCTAATCTATTTTAGCTGATACAAAATCTTCTGGAAATTTGCTTCTAATTATACTTTACGTACAAATTATTAGGAAAAAATGTAAACATCTGCATTCTGGGAGAAAATAGCATATATTTTTCAAGTAAAGACTCAATAATCGCAGTTATTTTTCAAGTGAAGGCTCAAGTTGTACCTGATGATCAGGAATTTTCGGCACAATTTACATCAGATTCTTAGAAGAATCAATAATTTTTCAATGTAATTTTAACAGCAATAAAAGTGCTCTTCTGCATATTAACAGCTTAAAAAGAAAAAGAATTCAAAAAAAAGTTTCACAGATTCAATTGAAATTTGGTAATTGTTTCAGTTATAAAAGAATATAGTATAAATAGTGAATTATGTTGCTACTGTGTATTTATTTATCTGTCTGTCTATTAGTTTATAAAATGACTCAGAACAGAAATAGTTAATTCATAACTTAATGAAGTAATAAATAAGCTGTCACTTATCTTCCCTCTCTCTCTGAACTGTAGTTTCAAACAGTAATTCATCATTTGTTCATTTTCCAAACTTATAGCACTGAAATAAAGTCTTTATAAGTGTAAAAAATTGGATTACCACTCTATATCAGAATCTTTACGAAGTTAATTCCAGATTCTGGACATACAGGTGTAAATCAACTCGGTGGAGTATTTGTTAATGGTCGGCCATTACCTGATTCAACGCGTCAAAAAATCGTTGATTTGGCACATCAAGGAGCTCGACCATGCGATATTTCGAGGATTTTGCAAGTCTCTAATGGGTAAGCTTGTCGTTTCTCTTATTTTTTAAAACTTAGGCTTTTATTTGCAGAAAATGTGTTCAGCAAAATAAACTTATAACTGTTAGATAATGTCAAAACATGAAAAAGCATGTTCATGGAAGCTTCAAGTAAATTCCCGAGGATAAATTGAAGCTTCTAGTTGATTATGGTAAATAAAGCCAAACAAACGATTTATTGCATTGAATGATTAACAATCACAGTTATACAATTTCAACGGAATATTTTACTGGTAAAATCATCTAGAAATAATTTGTAAATATTAAAACTGATAAAATCACTAAAATTACATTTTTTATTCTGAAAAGAATATTTATATTATTATCATACGGTACTTTTCTGGATTTTTTTGTGCCTTACATGTTAAAAATCCTAGGGTCAAATGAGCTTTAGAATTCATGTTTTGGTGATTAAGTGAAGTTCGCTTTTTTTTCACTTTCCAACAACTTCAATGATCAAATGTTCTTTGTTAGCAATAATTTGATTAATGCTGAACAGTCTAAGTTTTTTAACCTTAATTCAGAAATTTTTTAGTTGCGTATCGAAAATTCTGTGTCGATATTACGAGTCGGGTACAATCAGGCCACGAGCAATCGGTGGCTCGAAACCTCGTGTTGCGACAGTTAGTGTATGCGATAAAATTGAGAGTTACAAACGCGAACAACCATCTATTTTTGCTTGGGAAATACGGGATAAATTATTACACGAAAAAGTGTGCTCTCCCGATACAATACCTAGCGTTGGTTTTGCAATTTTTCATCAATATTTCATGAAATTAGGATTGTTACTTCTAGAATTTTTTTCATATATTATATTTCTCTCAGAATCTTAAGGCTAAACTTTTATGCAGCAGATATTTTCGGTTTGGATAAAAAAAAAAAAATAGGATGATCTTTTCGATTTTGATTAATTTATTATGGTCACAAATTTTAGCAAGCAAATAATTCAATTATTTAATTTCAAGAAATGCAATATTGAGTTTTGAATTACTTTATCTTTGATATCTGTTGAGTTAAATCCTCATATTTGAACTTATTCCATACAAGTTGAAGGGCTTGTTCCTACTTTACAATTTTTTTTTCCTCACAAAGTTTGTAACACAAGATTTAAATCTCCCGCCCAAGTGTAGATAACAATTACATTAAGCCGACTTTGTTTTGTGGAAAATCTCAGGGATAACTGACTGAATAGACCAATTAATTTCGAACCAATCGAAAATTTTAAAATATCATTGTAATTAATAAAGTAAATGATAAAGAAAAAAGTAAAGTATTTATCAGAAAATTTTTAAATAGATGACTTTTCTTTCGATTACTTTTCTTCAAATTTCTTATAGCATTAATTTTGTGGCATGTAGCTATAAAAATATAGTAACGAATCAAGTTTAAAGTATTCGGTTCTTTGAAATGGAGAAATGATCCTGAAAAAACTGCAATGAAATTCTCGCTCGATTGTCGAATTTTCCACCCGAACTTATTTGTAATAAAACAGGCGAATATAGAAAAATTGAAAAATGACTGCCAAAATATTTCGCGAATGAGACAGTGCAAGTTATAACTATCAGAAATCATGCAAAATAACATAGTAAGCTACTAAATTACTTTATATTATCATTCAGAAAACGAAACTGAGAGTCGTCAGATTTAGATTTGAATGGTACCACTACTTTCAAGCACTTTTATTGCTTGAAACAGAATAATTTCAAAAAAAAAAAAAATGTCAGGATAACTGCAATGCTTGCTGTGAAAGTTTCGATCTTCGGTGTTTCAAATAGAGACATTCCTTTTAGCAAATCACATTTCAAACTAATTACTCATAGCTAGTAATGCAATGACTTGGTAAATACAAAGTCAAGATGAAAAGGAAACTTTTAGACAGTTTTATAGCAAGAACTGCAGTTACAATAATGCTTTGCGTTTTGATAAGCGGCTAAATTTTATAATTTCAACTACTTTTAATTAATATAAAATTCCCTCCCTTTGGATTAATTTGGGTTGTAGAAAATTTCTTTTTAAACAATCCAACTCCATTCATAGAACTTTTGTATTAAAGTGATCAGTGGATATGCCGATTTATTTACTTCACATTAATTATTTTGCTTTATCACTAGAGCTAAAAAAATTATGGATAAAAGAAAATAAAAATGGAATTATGTGAATAAAAATTAGCATTATTATTTCAAATAAAAGAATACTTCATATGGCGATCGAAATTCAAAAAATTGTTTTCTCTATAAATTAGCAAAGTTAATAAGTGAAATTCGACAGGCAATCAGGAAATGTTATTGATGTCACAACTTGATGAAGCTAAAAGAATTTGAAATATCTCTTCGGAAACATTTTAGTGGATTAGCATCCGATAAATAATCAGGCATAACAATTGGTATCATAAATTTCAAAATCTCTACATCCTCGTTTCACATTTTGCAATTTTTCAATTTTTTAATTTATTTTCTTGTCTAAAAAATAAAAGATATTGGTAGAGAATTTTTGAAATTTCTAACAAAAAAATCAATGAAATGATTAAAGTAATCCATCCTTTTCTTTTTTTTTAATGAATAGAAAACATAAATGTCTAAAAAGAATTTGTAAATCACTTTTTAAAACTGGCACATAAAATAAAAGGGAACTAGCCTTTAAACTTGAGTGTTCATATTCCTGACACAGCCATTTTGAAATACATTTCGGTTATTTTTTTCTTGATTTTTTAAGTTCAAACTTTACAGTAACCTAATTTAGACTTTTTTTTCTTGCTTCCTTTTTCTTTTTTCCTTCTTCCATTTTTCTCCTTATTCTCCCTCCTCTTGCTTTACTTTTACAACGTTAACTGTTAATATGAACTACTGATCTTATCTAAATAGCAAAATAACCAGCACAGTATTATAAAGCAGGATAAATTAAATTGAAAAATGTGAGGTAGCATGGAATCATAATACGAACTCATCAATACTACAACAGATTATAATTAATATTAAGAAATATTGCATGACTTTTCAAGAAAACAAACTTTTACATTGTAAATGAGTATTTGTGAATTTATACGGTTCCATGCGAAAAAAAAAAGTTCATAAGACTTTTCATATTTTTTTGCCCAAAAAATAGAACTGGAAAATAATGGATTTTTTAATATTAAAGTTTCTTTGAAATTGCCAACTCCGTTTAAAATTATCAGTTTCTTTGGAAATTTGGAGTTGCAATATTCACTTAAAGTGAAGTTTGGAAAGGTGTAAGTGTATTTGATCATTCTTCTGTCAAATGCAAAGAATCCACATTTACAAAAAAAATGAAGAAGATGATTACCATAAGCTTTCTTGGCCAGATTGAACTTATCTTAAAAAATGCAACCTCTGGAATGAGGCTGTAAATTTTTTGATAAGTTGAATAAAATATTTTATTCCAAATATTCCACCTGGAATATTCCACAAATATTTCATTCCCCACTTGTTGGTTCATACTATCACTTGATTATTCGAAATTTTGAGTAAGAATGATCGTGTGATGGAATGACTATTTCAGCGCACAATTAGTCATAAAAAAGGTTTTTATTGCAGTTACTATGCGCTCAATGCAGTTGGAAGGGGAAAAAAAAGAAGAGTTAAAATGCGAGTAGTTGTGTGCATGTGTGTATTTTAAAATTGGTGACCTCGATGGTGAGGATGTGACGTAAATGTTTCACATCATCTTTCACTGATTAACATGAGATAAGCTTTAGCACGAGCAGCAGTACACTTTAAGTGCCATTCTAGCTCATGGAAAAATATTTCAACTCTGATTTCATATCACGATAATCCATCCATCATTAGGTGGTGCTATATCTGATAACAAGATTCAATTTTTGGTTAACATTTCGAAGTTTCTATCGTAATAACTAATTCATTATTTTTATCATGTAAATAGTGAGATGAATAAGCTATTTTAAAACTTTATCTTTGGCAAACTCTCAAATTCCACTTTTAAATACTTTTGGAACAGCAGGTTTTGTTTTGGTTTTACTCCGAAATTATTCGTTCAGAGTAATAGTTCTTAAATCTGGCAAATTTTACTCATGCTAGAGTAAACATTTTTCGATTTTACAGGTATCATCGATTAACAGAGTACTGCGAAATTTAGCTGCAAAGAAGGAACAGCAAGCGATGCAAAATGATTTCTACGATCGAGCATTGCGATACTCATCAACCCAATGGTACAATCAATGGCCAATGGGTGTACCTGGTGCTGTTGGTTTAGCGCAATTACCACCACTGACGCAAGCTAATCATATCGATAAGAAAGATTCTGGTAGGCTTCTGCGGTACAGTAATTTTCTTTTTTACAAAAGCATTTGGAAGAACTGTTAGTTTAGGATGTTAAAAGAAAAATGACACATTTAACGAATGAAGTTTGAAAGGTTTCTTAAAGTATCATAGATATTTTAAAGTAATAAATAATCATTCATCACGTCGATTAATACTAAATTTCTGTATCTTTCATCTACAAGTATCAAGTTGCTTTTTTCAAAATTTTTTTTTCTTAAACTTTCAAAAAAGTCGTCAGACTTTTTTCATTTTTGGTTTTTTATCACATAGGCTTTATCGCTTTTTATCACTTTTGGTCATGAACTCTGTTCGCCAATTTCTTTTTTATTGCTGATGAAAATTTTGTTACATCAGCAAATTGGAAGCAATTTTAGTTTCGGAATATGTAGGTATTGCATGCATGTAAGCATTTTGTGTGTGTCTGTGTACGGGTATGTATGTTGTGTTAAATCAGTGATGCCCGACAACGCCTGACATATGTCATTTCTAATTAATGTCCATTCTAAACAATTAAACTTCACTACTTTTTTTTGAGTTCAATCAGAAAAAAGAGAAAAAACGGTCTGAAGTGACATTCCTTCACAATTCAAAAGAGCGAAACTTTTTATCTAGAGCTGACTACTAGAATGCATTTTTTTTTTTTTTTTTTGAAGTAATGCGAGTATGGTATACATTACGCAGTAATTATCCTGAACGCATTTAGCATTTAGCCCTTTTTTTAAAATGATTAATGAATTTCGATGAGAACGAAATTACGAAATTGAAAATTTCAAACAACGAAGCACATGTATATCAATGATATCGACAGCCGTTTAATGATGAAACGTTTCAAATGTGAAATGATAAAACGCGAAACGTGAAACGCCATATTTCATTTTATATATCTGATATGCGATGTTGCATTTCACGCTGCATTTCCAAGCAACTGAAGCTTTGTTAGCATTCTGATACTCACAGTGACGCAATTAGAATCCAGTGAAGAAGCCAAATATTGAACGAAGAAAGTCATTAGTAAGCCAAATAAAGAAGGAATTATTTTGAAACATCCATTATTGTTTAATGTTCTGTGAGCAATCGCTTAAAGAAAGTGAATCAATGAGTTGGAAAATTCTCTTGATCAATGAAATCATAAAACTTGTGGTCACTGAGAGACAGGAAGTTCAACGATTTTTCAAATTTTTGCATGCCACTTTTAATTAAAATAAGACGCTGGAAAGTTAAATTAATACGCATCAGTTCATTTGCATTGATACGTTAGTTTTTCATCAATTTAACACCTAATTAAAACTTTAATTATTTTAAGATTTGTGCAATTATCAAGATTCCATACAGATTCATGATACATACTTTATTTTAATAAGATGCATGTACTCTTAGCATGCTCACATGTCCATCAAATTAAACTTGAAGTTACGTTCACGAAGTTCTGATATTAATTAAGTATCAATAAAATATTTTCAAGAAGGTTTTCATTATCGATGAAATATTTTCTTATCATATTTTCCACTTACAAAGAGGGCCAAAAATAAACCACAAAAGCAGCAGTTGGAAGTTTGAGGACACGCAGTGCAATTTTTTGATATAGATAGTTGATGACATTTCGATGCTTTGCTGTCAGTTTAAATTTTTAAATTTACCGAAAAATTTTCAAAGCTTTTGCCAACAATGCATCGGCAAACAACATTTATCCTCGAAATTTCACCAGTTGAAATGTGCTTACTCAAAAAGTTGAACAAAAAAATTTAAAAAAAAAGAGAATTTTTAATATCCGTCTTTTCAAAATAATTTAAAACTAGAAGATAAAGTCAAGGAATCAGATTTTTATTTCCCCTAAAATTTGTGACGTATTTGAAATCTTATCACAATCCAACATATGCTTTATTGTTTCATTTAATTTTAAATTCTGTTAGTTAAATTTGAAATAAGTCAAGACAGGATTCAGTCTAGTATGAGTTTTTCCTGATGACTAGTTTTCTTGAACTGGTTAAAAATTCTATTTTGAAGGACTTTTGGGCAAAAAATCAACAGTGTATTTTTTTTTTTTTGAAAATTCATTTATATTAAATAAATTATTCAATCATTTGAGAATTTATTTATATTAGATAAGATTTAGCAAGTTTTTCATCATTATCATTTCTTTCAAGCTTAAACATCTTATCTGGACTTGCGGAATGTTTAAGTGTTGCTGTGTGAAATTTCAACTTTTGACTTGGAAATCATAATGATGCTGTTTCTAAATTTGATTTACCGGATAACCGCTAATAAGATAAGATTTCAAGACGCTGATCATTTTTGATCTAAATTCAATGATTTCAAATCCTTTCATTGTTTTTTGCGTAAATGATGATGACACTTGAATTAGCCAACATAAATGACTGTCGATGGTGTATTGGTGACCTTATTGGAATTTCTTGGTTGACAGCTCCATCAAATCCCACACGCAGTGATTTGGCATCAGATAAGATTGCACCGAACAATGCGAACAGTAACACTCCATTGCCACTACTGCATTTCATAGTTGCGACTCCGTTAATCCCGCACAAAAATCATGGTCAGCTCATTTGCACTCTTATCATATCATATCATCTTTTCTTAGACATTTCCTCAATTTTTGGATGTCACAGTTTATATCAATTTGATTACATTTTGTATAACTGAAACTGAAGCAGAATCCAGAAAGATTTAACAAATAAATTAGTAAACGATACGAGTGAAGCTAAAAACACTGCAGTGGAGTTATATATTTCAATGATTCTCTGTTCAGGTGATTTGATTCATATTCAGTCTTGTAAGAGCTGATTATATAGGAAATTTATTCAGACCAAATTTTCTCAATTTCTCTGATCTCGGATAGTTTTTCGAATCAGCTTGAAATTTTTAGTTTCTCGTTTGAAATATTGTAAAACTACATTTGCTCAGAATATGAGATTTATTCAAAATTCACGGTTTTCTATTTATGGAAATTTCAGATTTCAGTTATCCAAAATCGTTGCGAATTCAATCTTAAATTCGTGTCGCAGTTTGAACAAGACAATAAACACCAGCAGTATAGGTGAAACAAATTAAAATTTGCAGCCAACTTGCATCTACCACTTCTTTCGATGGCAAGAAGAGTTGATGAGACACGTCAAGTGGAAGATGTTCAGTGGATCGTGCGCGCATGCGTATGCAATCATCATAAGGGAACGCGTGTTTGTTTGTGTATGTGTGTGCATAAGTTTGTTTGTGGATGTGTGTATGTGTGTGTGTGTGTATGTGTGTGTGTGTGTGTATGTGTGTGTATGTGTGTATGTGTGTGTGAGTCATTGCTGTCATACCAAATGATGGAAACTTGTTTCCTTTCCTGCTCCAATATTCCCTGAATTTAGATAGCATAAAATGGCATCTGCATCCTTAAAAGTCTTTTCTTCTAACTTCTCCATTTAATTGGACATTTGTACCTAAGTGATTTCTTTCTTTGCAAGTAATCTTTGTTTTGCGTTGTGGAAGTTTGCTTGGCGGCCCGTACTCCAGAAATAATGTTGAAGATTGCATAAAATAAACTCATTCTAGATAAGAGATTATCCATTCTCGCTGATTTTAAGAATAGTATAAATGGATTAGTTTTACGATCTATTCACTTAAAGTTACGATTACGTTACGTTATTAGGTCATGATTAGTTTTACGATTCGATTCACTTCAAGCTCGACTATCGGAAAGAATTCATCAACACTTAGACGGCTTTTACAGTTTATATAGTTAAGGCTTCATTCTTGTCAAATTGTTTTAGTATCACTTTATGCAATTTAGTAGAAGTGAAAAACATTCCAGAAAAAAATACTAGAAGAATGATAAAGCATATAAATTGAAAGATCATCTAATTGTAATTGGGGATCATTTTTTCATTTTATTGACATGCTCAATTGATTGCAACTGAAAAGATGATTTCAATTTACATAAGCCGTGTTGCTAATGCACGTATTCTTTATGTACAGCTCAAACGATAATGGAAAATCAATTTTGCGAATACAAGTTATAAATGAGCGACAGTTGAACAATTTGGATTGATTTTCGAGTCAGGTTTGAAGAAACATTCTCGTGAATCAGAACCAACTTTTTAAAATATGCTTAAACAGAATGCAAGACTTTGCTATCATTTAAAATCCACTTTCTTTCAACGAATTTTACAGAGGGCCATGAATGCGCTTGTACGGATGCTCTGTCAACTCCCACTGTAAAGTGGATCAATCATGTCATCATTGTCAGGTAGGCCAAGGAAGAAATGGTCTTGAGGGAATGAAACTTATTTGATAGAACAAATGAATGATATACACATATCTGGACTGAATATAAGATCGAATTATATTTTAGATATACTTTCTTGAGACAATTTTAAGCCTGAGCATTCCGGGAAATGAAAGGAAAAAAACATAAGAATGAAGGACATCATTAATTTGAAATTCAATTTAATTGTTTTTGGCGAAATTTGCTTTCATGCTAGAAAGGTAAGAGGGATGTGCCCCATTAAATAATTTTTATTAGTAGGTGTGCGAAAATAAGGGGGAAGAAGAAGAGGTGGATGAGGAAATGAAAGAAAGGTTCAAATGGATACATTCATCTACATATATACACCATACATCCCGATCACATACACATACATGCACATACGCACACATACACACATACACACTCTAAAACCAGACGTGAAATCTATTGTAGCAAATTGTTCTTTTAAAGTAACGGCGATAAGTGGACTCTTTGCGGTTCAAAATGGGATCTACGACCGTCCCACTTAGCAGTGTATTTCTTCTCCTTCTTCTTCTTCTTCTGATCTAGAACAATGTGATCGACGTACACTCCGATCATTAAAATCAACATCAATTCGGACGTGTATGCTACGCAAAAAGCCAAATTTTATGCGACTTTTGTCGCAACGTAAACGCAATAAACAAATATTCCAAACACACTATAGCTCGTTAATAATTATTTCATATAGATATGAAATATGAGCGAATGGGAAAATTAAACTTGGATCGATCCAACTCCAAGGCCATATTTGATGATGATGATGATGATGATGTAAACGATCGTTTAGAGTTATATAAAAGATTTGCTTATTTTTGTTTATTCTAATCAAAGTTTTCATTACCGAAATCACCGAAAGATAAATCAATAGTTCGATCTATATCTTTGATGACCAGATCAGGAATAAATGCGTATGCGGCCATCAACAAAGCCATCGAACAAACAACTATTTCTGAGTCTTAGAAGAATAAGTAGGTTGTCTTTTCTCGCTTACTGATACTGATGGATTTCTGAATGTCAGAAGTGGTAACTTTGTGGGATCCGATTGAGCTCGATGTCGAGAACTGGAGAGAGACGATGAAGACATCGCTTTCTTTCTTCAATTCTTCTCCTGTCAAATTCAACGGAAATTAATGGAGGAAGTGTGTTGAAATGTCATTTCGGAGACTGTTCACAACATAATTATTAGCCAATACACACACTCTTACGCACAGCTCTATAATTGGCGATGCCAACACTCGGAATTTTTTTCGGGCAAAATGCTGCTGTATGAATTGGACAATAGCAAGAACTTCGAGATTCAGGAAGGTTTACATCGAGGTGTCATTACAGTTATCACAAAATGATAGAGCTATCGCGGTATCGCCGCCAGGTTACTGATTAAAAAGGAGCGAAGAACACGATCGCCATCGGCGATGAAGTCAGTGAGTCTATCTATCAATCAGCCAGTCAGTTATTCACTCAGTTAGTCAGTCATTCAGTCAGTCACTTTCTCTCACCAAAGCAATTCATCATTGTTTGTATGGGAGCGCAGCTCATATCGTATCCATCAACCGGGAGAAGTGTATGTTGGCAAACTACCGTATCCCCCGCGGAGGCCCCGATATCTGCAGCCGGAAATTATTTTTGGTTGCTTTCCACGTCCCATGCGTTCTCTCGCCTTTTCCCGTGCCTTTCGTCTTTTTTGGAAGAAGAGTGAAGTCAGATGATATTTTCAAGAGGCACTTTCAGTAATTCATTGTGATATTTCCCTTCTATTCCATTTACCTGTTTTGCTCCTCGCGATACGACCGCTGTCATCAAACTTAACATTCCTGAAACTCATACACTGCTTCGACAGCAGACCTGGAATCTGTTTGTTTATTAACGGCCCAATTGCCTATTACTCAGTACTTGGGGCTGGCTCCCAAACAACATTCAACCGCTACTTCCACATATCCATTACAGATGCAGAGTGAGTTTCATTCTTCATACATCAGTTTTTCTTCATTATTGTTTTTTATTTTCATTGTTACCTCTCGAATAACAACTTCAGTTAACTTTAATTTCATCCTAACTTTTCATTTGAATCTAAGCTCTTCTCATTGTCGTACGTACAAAAAATAACTGGGCTAAAATATCCAACAGACTGAGCAATATTATTTTCGGAGATTTTATGGTTCGCATTCATCGATTCATCGAATTTCTTAATACTTTCTTTAATATATTACAGTTATATTTCCACTCCAATGCTATGAAGGATGAGGAAGATTCAAAATTAAAAATTATTATTAACTTGATTGAATCGTACAACTGTGCGAGCTGAGCAATATCAATTTTCTTTACTTGGCAAGCTTAAATTTATTTCAAAAATGCGGGAGCAGAGATCTGGAATTGTTGAGTGGTACCTAAAGACAGTAGTAGGAAGTACTTGGAATAAGAGATGATATAGTTCTTTAAAAATTAAGGAATGTTTATTTTTATGAAAGGCATAAATGATTTAATTATGATGTTAAACAAACAATTGGAGTTTTACAATTGAAATTGTCACACTGAGTATGTGATCGCGTGTTTTAAATCACTGATTCGATTAAATTGTTAAAATGCAGAATATACACACACTCTTACACATTCAAAAGATTCTTTATATACAAACCCATCAGTTACTGTGGACACTTTTATTACTACTTTCATCATTGTTCCTACTCCAATAAGTACTAAAATTATTGTTCTTATTAATGATAATACTATTTCAAACAATATTGTTAATAAAAAACATCTCTCTTGTCACTTTTCTGAATTCACTTCAACTACTAGTTCTCTTCTACAATAACATTTAGTTGTTGAAATCTTCTCACAAGTCTTGTTTATTTGATAACTATTTTCCTTTGCTGATCTTTTAGCTCATACGTAAATAGCAAAAGTTTTTATTGCTTGTTGCTCATTATGGGTGACATAAATCATATTTTAGAGAAGAAGATAGGAAAACAAAAATTCTTCGAAATTTTCGCAGTATTTGGATGATGGAATTATTGTTTTTTTCTAATAATAAATCAATCACAAGAAAATGAATCAAGATAGCTGCATTAACCTCATTCAAGTTATAATCAAGATGCAAATTGAAATCGTAAGTAAGCATCTCTGTTTGATTTTTCTAGTTTTCGATTGGTTAATTCAGTACAATATTTGATTTTCATTACGTATGAACTTTTGATATGATTTGAGAATTTAGTCAATCATTTTCATTCGATCACCAAGAACCAAATTTTCACAACTCATATTTTCACCATAGTTTTTCGTTATTTCTTTTTCGTTGTCAATTTTGCACTAATATATTGATGGCGAAGAAATCCAAATGAACTGTCAGTGATTTGCTGCCATGATTCAAATTTCAGCTATTTTTCTAATAATTTTCTTACACTAAATACTTCGACTTTGTTTCGAAAATTTCGGACAAGTACGGATCGTATTGCTTTCAAGTAGTTAAGAAACTTTTGGTTGGATTTCTGGTTTAGGGCATATCATTAACTTAAAAATTATCTGTAAATTTGGTACTTTAAAGAAAAATTTAGAAGCAACACAAGTTTATTTTTCTCCTAGTTCTAATTGATTGCAAATGAAAATATTTTTGAAGGAATATACCAAAATTAAGATTTGCGAAAACTAAAATTTTCTTTTTTAAATAATGATATTGCCAGATTTTAATGAATGAATTATCGAAAGCAAGCAAGTATGCAGTATAAGTTCCTAGGTAAGCGGTTAATGATTAAAAGATGAAAGCATTTCATTTCGAAACGGAAACGGTCGGATTCATCAATTCAATTTTTAAGCTTATTATTATTTTTCAGTTTGTCACTTAACTCTCACAATAGCGGAACTGCTACTAAATGTAATTTGCATGTTAAACTGTTCAGATCCATAATATAGCAATAACTTGAAGTATAAGGTACTAAAAGGGGTAAATTCAGATTTGTGTCTGCAATTGAGGGTTTTGAGTGAGATGCGTTGCGATGGGAGCGATTGCATGTCCGCGATAACTATTCATATCTAATCAATCAAGTTGACACATTTCTTGATGATGTGACTGTTACTGTCTTTAGTAATGACTTTTAACTTGAATACAACATGTTTTGCATCGTATTTCTGTAAAGCTTTAGAAAAGAATGAAACAATTGTAAAATTGATGAAAAGAGAAAATTTTTAAATCTTCTGGATATCTCTTGTTCATGAACTTTTCTATAAATGGCAATGCACGCTTGTCAGTTGTTTCATCATCACCATCATCATCATGTGTCAACTATGGATATGACTAGTTTTCCATAAAAATATGGATTTGGAAGAAAAAGCAGCAAATATGTTTATTCTAGCCGTTGAAAATAAAATTATTGAAGTAAATAATAAACACTGAATTTCAAAATAAACTGGTAATGAAGCAGAAAAATGATAAAATGTGATGCAATGAATGGCATTATGGTATAACCATCGATCGTTTATTACAACAACAAAGTTTGATTTGGTCACAGGGCAGTTAGTTTGATCATGCGGGGCGGGGAAAAGATCAGAGGAAGGGAGAAAGGGAAAAAGAAGAGGTACAACCCATCGAACATCACTGATTTGCTGTGATATAGTACTATCATTCATTCCCCTAATATGAATTTGAACTTTTCACACACGATGCTCCCCTTAAACCCTCTTCTACCCCTCCCCATCCCTTAGCCTCATCCATCTTTACAACAAAACTTTGTAGTAGTCTGTCGCTCGCTAATTTATGTTCATTCGTAAATATACCGAATATTTGTTATCAGTTGATTGTCGCGTGCTTCGATTATTTTACTTTCAAATTCTCCCTGGCTGCTATTTTCGTCCAATTTTTAAAGCCATATAATGTATAATCGTTCAACAGTTGCAGTGGAAGGAACTATTGAGAAATTGAATAAATTTGGTAGGCATCCATTCATTCTTTACTATATCTAAAACTACTTTTTTTCGAAGAAATCAAATATTGGAATGAACTGTCAATACCATTGATTATTTCTATCATACGTATTTTCGATGCATAATATTTAACTACTGGGTTTTTTTTTCTTTTTTTTTCTCAAAATATAAGAAAGTAAGTCAAATCCTTTTATCCTCACTTCAAAAATTATTGATGATGAAAAAAGAACCCTGCTTGGGTGCCTAAGTAGTTTGAATTTTTAAATTTTCTTTTGTAACACTTTCTGCGGTAGTAAAATAATCTGTTACTCCAAATATCATAGGCATTGATATTTGAAGCCTCCTTATACGGATTTTTAATAATCATTCTTTGATAGTTATAATATTACGACAAATTCTGGTATGGATATTTGATCGCCCTACAGAGGTTGCAAAAGTTTGGTAGTCGAAGCATGACAGGGAATATTGCAGGATGCTTCAAGAAAGCCGGGAAAGTATTGTGTTAATTAGCACCAGGAAATCCTAATTATCGACAACAACTTAAACAGGAGATGAATTAAACGAAACATTCTAATGGTTGGAATCTTGAGTCTCTTTCAGAAGATTCGTGTGAACATGTCTAATATGAGCACTGGTACATCATCGAAAGACGCGCTATAATGAATTTATGGACATTTCACACAACCTTAACGGAAGTAACCACGATGATCTGATTTACCAATAAAGAACCTATTGTGGCATCGCTATAAAAAGTTATTCATACTTCGTGAAGGATACCACAAAGAAGGGTGAAAATTGGCATCTCTTGATATAAGGTATTACCGATCACTGAACCAAGATTCACAAATTTAGAACTATTGGTACCGTAATTGATGCAATGCGCATCTATCCAGGTGATGATGATGGATGATCATGTTATTTTGAGCTCATTAATCAACAGCACACCACCAATGCCATCCATATTCAATTATCAGAAGCAATGACAAGAAAAGGGAGGGGTAGAGAAGAGACTGGTGACAGTTCATTTCTTTATCAAAATGATTTCTATTTCTGTTTATTTATTCATCAATAGCGGGAAGGGAACAAAATAATTGTTTCGATTGTTATCAATATAACATTTTGGAATTTGTTTGCTTGTTTTTCTTCATTTTACATATTTATTTTATCGCTCCTACTTGCTATTTCTTCTATACATGAACATAAGGTGATATGCCATACTATTTTCAGCATTCCTAAACGAATAATTAATGTTTTGAAACATAAATTAACTTTACCGATTAAACCATCAGTAAATTATATTTCTAATAACCAACAAATAATATAACAAGCATTTTAAACTCATATAAGTAGTGAAATTGAATTCTCGAAAAATAATTCAATATTATGATAAAATTTGCTCTTTCATTTCTCAAAAGTATAATGAAGGCGAAGATACAAAGGAATCATGTGAGAAGTATGTTGAAGCTAATAATTTTAAATTTAATAGCTAGAAGATGTAATAGTTCACCTTTTCTTCTACTTTATGCCTTCTCATCTAATGCTTCCAACTAAATTGAAAAAAAACATTAATTAAACCTAATCAATTTGTAAGAGAATCTAAATTTTTAAAGAGAGAAATAATCTAGAAATAATTGTAAGTGAAGTCATGTGTCTAAAAAAAACATGCGAATTCACAAGAACTGCCATCTTTTCGAAAGATATGAAATGATTTTTTAGATGTGACTACATGTATAAAACATATGTACTATATATTTTTTAAAAAATACTTGATACTAGGAATACATTTCATTTGATCTTTTTTAGCTTTGCAAATTTTCGAAATATATTCTGAAATTATTATGCAAATTAGTATCATTATAAAATTTCCAAGCATTATTCGTGGATTTGAGTTGTTGCAGATGAGGATCAGAAGCCACCTAATGATCCGGACGAAGATGCAGCTGCAAGAATGCGGCTAAAACGTAAATTGCAGCGGAATCGTACTTCTTTCAGTCAAGAACAAATTGAAGCCTTAGAAAAAGGTTTTTTGCATATAATTCTGCTGAAAATGCATGCAATGCAAAATTGATATTTGTCTCAAAAGTATGAAAACTAATTAGCAAGAACTGAAAGAATTTACTCAGCAATTATTTTTACAATATTTTGAAAATCATTTCACAAATCCTAATCTATATTACATGCGTTTTCAAATCCGTTTTAATGTTTTTCGCCTATTCTTTCTTTCGTCGTATTCAAGTTATTTCAGAATTTGAGAGGACACATTACCCAGATGTTTTTGCTCGCGAAAGATTGGCTACTAAGATTGGTTTACCTGAAGCACGTATACAGGTATAATCATATTGATACTCATTATATAAGATCTCATTTTTCTCTATTCTATAAGACAAAAAATGCATTATCACATGCGCATGCATATTGCATAGATTTTTTTTATTGATAAGCTAAAAACAGATTTGATATTAATTGGGAGACATTTAAAATGGATGAAATAATTTAAAATCAGATTGTAATAAAAAGGGCAGATTCAAGAGATTGTGCTTGTACAAGAGATTCTGAATAGTTCTTGGAATCGTGGAAACAGATTTCATTGACAATAATAAATTTCAAAGTACCTAAACTATTTAAGATTATCTCCTCTTTAATTACTAACAATTCTTTTGATTAAAGTACATAGATGGTATTATTGGTTTAGCTTTTCGTTTTGCTTCTGGAATATTTACTAAATACTTCAGAAGCAAAATGAAAAGCTAGACCAATAATTCCATTTATTCTGAAAATTTTCACTCTGAACTAAGATTTTTTTCTTTATAAATTTTAAATTATAAATTTTAAACAGTTGAAAGAAAAAGTCTGATGACTATCTTATGAACAATGCATCAACATTTCATTACCGTATACAACGCGCGTCACCATCTGCTGCGTTGCCATGGTTTTCTCATTATGACGAAATCAAAAACGAAGGCATCAAGGAAGGAAGGAAAGACAGATTCCCGCCTATTAAAAAATTGAATGATAATTTCTCAGTCTACCTCGATAGAATTCATTCAAATTAATGAAGGGAAAGAACGGGAGTATCTATGATTTGAAATTTTTAAAATCCTCCTGTGCAAATATTCCACCGATTCAAGACTTACCATTCTTATCTTTTTTGGTACCATTACAGTAATCGTATATACGCGATGCTACCATGAGTCATCATAGCATGTGCCAAAATGTTACGTCAAGAAATTTTTTCAACCTGCAATTTATTTCATCAGTTCTTGCTGAACTCTCCCTGCAGTGCATATGTTTGTGCACAAAGCGAGAAAAATTGGAAATTATGAAAAAACTTGAAAGACAAATTCCGAAAATAATTTCTTTCCTGAAAATATCGGAAAAATCGAGAAAGGTAGCCACACATAGACAAGATAAAAACTTTTTGGCTAAACAGTAACATGCAATTTGTAGAATAATATATATTATTTTACAAAAGTATATGTATATATATGGAATAAATTATTTCCCAGTACAATTATTTCTATATTATGAAGTTTTCATCCATTTTTTGACTAATTTTATTTGCATTGATACAGGTTACAATTTACTTAGAAGTTCAGAAAACTAGTTTACTTGACCTGTTAAGTAAATTGAATTTTTTTAAAAAAGCAAAATGTTTGATGATTATTGATTAATGTTTAATTAATGTTTAACGATTTTTTTAAAAAGCAGTTATGCAATTTAATGATTTCGCTCACAATTTGAAATGAAGTGTATTCAGTTTTATAGAGAAAAATTTCCATTACACATATTCTTACATTCTACTCATATAAAAAACAATTAATTATATTTTTATCTCTTTCTAGTCAAAATCCAATCTTTCGTAAGAAGAAAATCGACCTCAAAAATCACATTTAATTGAAATCTATTAAATAATGTTCCAATTTTGTGAGAGTAAAAAATTACTATTATTTTCCATATATTCAGGTATCATATTGTAGTAAACAATGTTTCCTCGATTAGTTACTAAAGGTATAACATTGAAAAAAACTTCCATCACTTGTTAGTAAAAATTGTAAAAATTAAACTTCTGAAGAACAAAATCTATAGGTAAATTTATCTTGCAAACTTTTTTTCCTCAAAATATTTCAAAATGGTGTATATGTTCAACTTATTTTAAACTTTTGATCTAAGTCCTTTATAAATCAAGAAGAATTTATTTCTGTTTTCGATGAAGAAAACATTGAAGAATGTAAATATTAGAATACCAATTTTACCTTTTATATCTGCAAATAACTCTTAAAAATTGTTGGCCACAGCAGGATAAAACCACGAAATATATCCAAGATACCTAGACTGCAAATACAGTAGTTTATAAAATTTGGACATCGGGCATGCTCCCAAACAATGCTGATGGTTTTGGGGATTTAATCGCCATTAATATTTATTCATTCTTTTCTGTTTATAATCGAATTTAATTGCTTTCATCAGTGGCTGTAGTAGAAATTTACTTCCAATTTTTGATTGAAAATGGGCAATTACAGGTATGGTTTTCGAACAGGAGAGCCAAATGGCGTCGTGAAGAAAAATTAAGGAATCAAAAACGACCGCCAGGTATGGACACAACAATGACATCAGCTAATTCCAATGTCAGTGCTAATAGTGCTGCCGGTAGTTCCGGCTCAACGCAAGGTCAGTTATCGTAGTCTTTGATTCAAAAATTTCTTTTTCTAAATAGAAGAGAAAACTTACTGAGAGGCCGGGGTTCAATTGATGAATGTTTTCGTTATACACTTAAGTTCAATGCTAGTCGTATAAAAAGCTTGGATACTCATATTTTCTTTTTTATGAGCATTTTCCTAACCAACCTCTCTCATCATCTTACTTTTCAAATAATTCATTTTGATATTTTTGTGAGACAACCTATTTATTTAAATATATATATATATATATATATATATATATAGTTATCTATTTATTGCGAAAAAGATTGCTCGATTTAAAATATATTTTATTGCATAGACTCATTTGCAACAAATTTGAAAGTATTGCCCACAAAGCATGGCAGTAATTTTTGAAATGAATTAAACTACAGGTAGCTTATTGAATCCTGGAAGCACGGGTACACCTTTGGGTAGTAGTCCAACGGCTACACCAGCAAGGTTTAATAATCCGGTTATTAGCAGCAGCTTTGCTCCTCCCAGCACACAAATGTATCCTTTACCGCAACCTACAATGGATCCTTATAGGTAAGTTTATCTAAGCCTTTTTTAGATTTTTATGTAAATTTTATTCAAACATTCGTTTATCTAATTTTGGGACAAAAATGAAATCCATGGAATTACGCACAAATATTAGTCGAAATGTCTTCCAAACATTATTCTAAAGTTTCAGCTTTGCAAATGCTGGATTAGGAATGGGAGCTTCTCAACATCCGTCTGATTTTAGTTCTTATCACATGTTTTCTAGCACTGGAAGGTCGCCATATGATGCTTTTCATGTGAGTCTTTATTTTCAAATTTCATTTGCAGAAATAATAAAAAAAAAAAAAAGAATTCAAAGTCGTGATATTTGCCTAGAAAATATTTTACAAATATGCACACAAATATATATATAAATTTATATGTATTTGAAAATAAATATATGTGCAAAATAATTTCTTTTATTCAACAATTTTAGTTTCGCAATTATTTAATTAAAATTTAAAAAATAAGATGTCAGCTGGCTCTTTTCTCATTCTCTCATGACAGATTTGTTACATTCACCGAAATACTCAGTTTTTAATTATACCATAAAATTCGCCAATTGGAGAGTGAATTTTTTGTTTGAATTTTTAAACTTAAATCAAGTGTCTGGCAATTTGAAATTTTTGAACTAGTACTTAATATCATGAAGTCTTTCAGCCATATGCTCGAACAGTTCAACCAGGTGCACCACCAACATTTGCTTCTACAATGAACCATTCTTCAATTTCCAACGTTGGTGGTATGTTCTGAGCTCTTTTAATTTCAAAAACTCAATTCATTAGTCGATCACCGATTGTAGAAATGTTAGTGTTCATCGGTCTTTTAATAAAATTGATTGAAAATCATTTTCAAGATCTATTTTCGTTTCTTACGTATTCGGTATTTAAATTTTTCTTTCTATGGGTATCTATTAGAAGTAAGAATGTATTTTTGAATATCAAACTTTGCTAAATTATGTATTTGAAAATTTATTCAAAAACTTCTGGAAATGAAACTTTACATAGTTTGATAAATTGAAATTATTATTAGCAAAGATATAGTTTTACAACTGCGATAAAACTCTCATGAAATGACACAAATTCACCATAAAAACAATGTTATTAAAGCGAAATAGCGACAAAATTTTCTTTTCTATCAATAAATTCAGTTTTATGATTTTAATTTGCTTTCATAGAACAATATTTAATAAAGATACTAGATTTAAAAGAAGAATTTTGAAACATTATTGAATTCAATGATTTAGGAATTCCGGCATAACTGATATGCTTCGATTCTGCTTTTGATTCTTAGCGAAACCAAAATCTAGATATTAACTATGCGTATGCTATTCTTTTATGTTTTCACTCTCAGCGTCATTAACATTAGTATTTAGCCTTCAAATCTAATTAAAACAGATAACAGTCAATATAAAACATTTGATGAGAATATTATTGAATTAAGTAATCAGAATAAACGCGTTAAGCAAGAGAAAGAAGAAAATAGTAAAGCAAAGTGTTGCAAAACACAACATATATTTGAGAAAATATTTGAAAAGCGACACAAACTAATTTTTCGAAGAAATCATCGGAATTTTTATAAATTTCTGAAAAAGAGTTCTGGAATACTTGGCAAAAAAGAACGATTGTGCGACAACATATGCCGGCATTAAAACTTTTAGTGAGAAATAGTCGGCAAAAGGTCTTTGAAGTTGAACCGTAGTTGTTGTCATTTATCAAGAGGTAAAAATTAATGGGTAAAAAGGTAACTGAGTATATGTGCTTTTTTGTTAAACACTTCATTTTTTAACAATTGCGTACTTCATTCTAAATTATGTTTGCAAGGAATGGTTCGAGAACCCGCACCATCGGTGTATGTCAAGCATGTTTCTCAAAATAATGTCCAGTTGTAAACGATTTCCATTAAGTAATGTGCAGTCTTATCAAGAGTTCCTCAAACACAGATAATATTGTATGGTCAAATACAAATTTATCATTTTTTGATTGAAATTTTATAAATTTATCACCAGAGAAATTTTGTTAAGATTTTAATCTACTCTCTCATCACATAACTTTTGAAAATTTGAAATTGTGTTGTTATAAAACAGCGTCTTAACTTGGTTTAATCATTTTGATTCTGGGCAAATCAAACTATCATTTATGTTTTTTTTTTTTTTTTTTTTTTTTTTAGTTAATTAGAAAAACTTTTTAGTGAATCTTAGTTTTCAATAGATGAAAAGTCATCTCACTTGAACGCCAAGAAAGAATTTCTTCCTTATCACTTTGAGATAGAAACATAAAAACAGTTCCAACTGCTGTCTGATCTTTTACAAATCATCTTTTACGATTACGGCAATCGTTTTTTGAAAGTATGCGATGAGAATTCTCTCCAATGTGTGACACAATAACTGTCAACACTTACCTTTCTTTTCAAAAAATTTTAATTTTTTCATTAAAGAAAACTGAAAATCGGCCGCACACTATATTGATGATGATTGACAGCCACAAATATATATTTTTATTTATATTACATATTTTGAAATGATCACAGCTAAAAATTTTATTATTGATTGGAATTATGGAAATCAAACATTAACTACTTTCCAAAATTGAATGACTATAGATTCATGAAGATCACGAAGTTATTCACTAAAGCTTTGCATATCAAAATATGGCTTGCATGACCTCTACATTAATGAGTTCATGGATAAGTCATTTGAATCGTTTCATTTTGTTGACCGATCAATTGGTTATTTTGATAGGAAATTGTAGCCGACAAAATACAGAAATCCTTTTTCAATTTGCTTGATTTCTCATGAAATAATCTTCTTCCAACTATGATTCTATTCGAAAATTAGTCTTTTAATAAAATGTATAGAGATCGGATTAAATGAAAGGTCAGAAAAAAGTAATATAAATAATAAGTGTTTCTTAACAACAAATATTTGCGAAAATAGATCATGAAAGAAACTTGACTTAGAAAAAATGAAATTTCGATATTGTAGGTCTTGGAGCAGGCATGGGTTTACCGGTTTCTGTCTTATCAACAATCGATCAAGCGATTCCGTCGCAGCAGCCGCCACGATTTGATGATTTAACAGACGCGCATCATGATCCACAGTACTGGCGTACCAATTTTTCATCCTAAAATAGTTCTGGTATTCGTCCTAGGTATTGAATAAATGGATCGAGTAGTTTTTCGCTTTACATCATTCGCAGTTCGTATCTTAGTGAACTTCTTTTTGGTATTAGGCTTGAATCGTTCTAAATTGTATAAAGTTGTGTTTATGGCTGAAAATTTTGAATGAAGAAAGTGAATTTCATTTTGCAACTTTATTTCATTACTAAATAATATCTTCGAAGAAAAGTGCTCTTTATTATCTTTGGCAAACAATTTGAGAATTCCAACAATCAAAAATACATTTTTTTTTTTTTACATAAATGTTGTTAGAAGCAGCTTTACGCTCGCTTTCACGCTTCAGCAATTTATTAGTGACTGATTAATTTGTATTTTTTTTTTTTTTTTTTTTTTTTTTTTTTGTGGCTGCGGATTATTTGTGTTTTCATATTTTAATTTTTTCAAAATTGTAATGATCTGTTATCACTGTTCAAGAACTGAGGACAGATTTCTTCTGGTATTTTTACTAATCTGATATATTGGAACAGGTAATTAGTTTCTTAGCTTCTCATATTTTTCTATAAATTTGTAATTGAGCTTGAGTTAACCCATTTATAGGTGTAGATTTATGCTGTGTATATCATAAGTACGGTAATGAGAGAAATAGAATTGCAGAGAAAGGAACAATTGCGATCACACTATTGACTTTTTGTTTTAAAAAGTCATTTTCAAATTAATAAGTAATTTTCTCTTGAAAATCAAGTTTTTGATTCAATGCGAATAAAATAAAATGTTGGAGATCTGATTGAGAATTAAATAATGAAATGTGTTGTCGAGAAGAATTTTTCCAAAACTTAAAATTTTAAAGAATTCTTTTTGAACTGAGTACGAAGAAATTTTTTTCGCTAGATTGTTAAGAAGTTTCATGCGAAATGAAATTTAAGTTTTGATCATATTGACCTTGATCTCCAGTGGTCAAAACTGTTCAGCATAATTTCTAGTTGTTTTCTTCATCTTAATGAATTGGTTCGCTGCAGTGATACATTTTAAATGTTTCTTTGTCTCTCATGTATTATATGGGTTTCAAATTTTAATATTTTTGTCTCATTTTATTAAAATGTATATGTAGTTCATTTCAATCAGTATAGTACTTCATTATGTAAAATTGTGCATTTCAACCATTGTAACGATTACCTTTATTGAATAAGAATAAAATAATTTTTGTTGAGCAAGAAAACTTGATTTTATAAATTTCTAACTTTTTGAATTTTAAATTTGATCTGAAATTCTTGGTTGGACAAAATTATATGGAGCATTTCAACTCATTTTAATGAGAAGTTTTGAATTTAGACGTATAATTCGTTATTTTTTGCATATGGAATGAACATTTTATCTCAGGAAATTTTTGAAAAAAATCCGAATCTGATTATTATATCCAGTCATTCCACGATAGGTTTTTGCAAATCTTTTTTAATGATATCTGAATAACGTTGGCTGCTTTACGAGAACCTTCTAACTAATAACGTGATATCCGGACAATATTTGGATGTCGAAAAATGACATCTTGCATTTACTTTCATTTACTTTCCATTCGCTAATTCAAAAGCTCAGATGGTACTATAAAACCTAATCTTGCATGTTTACTTGTGAAATTGCATAAAACTAGCATCATGCCATTAATTGATGACTTACGTTGTAGAAATTAGGAAAGTTTTGTAATCATTATTTTATACAAAACTAATATTTTACTGATACGCAAGCAAAGTCAAGCTATTACAAATATGACATATGGATAAATTTCCAGCTTGAATTTATTAGATATAAGTTCAATTTTTTTTTGGAAGTTTTGTGAAGTATTTATTTATTTTATAAAGTATTTATTTTTCCCATTATTATTTTTCACTTTGTGAAATATTCATCATTGGTTTCGAGAATCTAAAATAATGCGTAACACAATATTGATTAATTATGATTGAACGAGAGCTTGAAATAAATCTCAGAGATTAATCAACACTTGAAATTTCATTCATGAATTTCGAAAAGTGCAAAAGATAGTTTATATGATAATTAAAAAGGCAAGCAAAACTAATCAATAGCAAACGCAGTTTACAATATCAAATGATAAAACAATAAATAATATAAAAAAATAAACGGACTACAAAAAGAAGTGCGAGATCTACAAAAAAATTTTTTGGCATCAAGGCGTCACAAATCTGTGACAATTATCACTACTGAAAATAGTATTACAGAATTTCGCATTTCGATTTTTCAGCCCAAGGATTGCATCGCTTATCAACTGGATTCACTAACGGATCATTCTCCTGTTGTCCTTCGATATATCGCTTTATCCTGAAATAATTCACTTCCATTATTTCATCACTGCAATAATTACAAAAATAAATCACTTTGCAATCAGATCTGCCAAACTCTTCGCACAATTTCATGTTAATGATTCAGGAGCTGAATGTGAAAAAAAAAAAAAAAAAAAGATTTTTCTACTTTTATAATCTGGTTTCATGTATCAAACATCACCAAACTTTTGAGCAACCAAATCTTTCACTGAATAAATATTATTAGTAAAGTTATGATTTCTTCCTTGCGAAAAAATTGATCTTAGTTAAAGTTATTGTGCCAATACTCCAGCCACTAATAGGTCTATTTATTTACAAATATCTTTTTGATTTGAATTAGATAATTTTTATTTTAATCAATGTTTACATGAATGAATTCATAGATGTCTCTATTGAGTACTTACGGGAGCATTCTAACTGAATTCCGCTTAGTTACATATCTTTAACTGACTCAGTTCTGGCAACATAAAATGAGGAATATTAAAATCCATTTAGTAATTACATTATTTGAAATTTTTAATTCGGCTTCGAATATATTTATACAGTAATATATGTAAATATATAATGTATTTATAAAGCGAAATCCTGTTAGTATAAAATAATGAGCTTTTTTCATAATTGTTCTATTACATAGTGTTAGAAACATGTGTAATACTATTAATAAATGTTGCTTTTCATGTTGAAATTCTGGCCTTGTGATTAAGTATAATTCAGTCGCAGAGTCAAACCAAACTTAAAAAAAAAAGCGTATTTCAAACTTTCAATACAGCTTGGTCAAGTTTAAAATGATTTAAAGAAATCAGAAGCTTTATATAAGACATGCAGGTTATTTTCACAGAATTTTGCAGAAAAGTAGAAATAGAAATATGCATTACAAAAAATCATGCTTATCATCAAAGTTATGAAAAATTGTAAAATTTGAATTAAGGTTGGATAAAAAATGATTAATTACAAAAGAAGAACCGAAAATAGCTAATGCAAAACGAACTCATTAGCTGATTGTGACACAGGTAATCTCTGAATATTTAGCTGATGTCGTAAACTTTCTACACTGCGTTGCATATCACCTTTATCCATTTCACCAAGATAGCCACAAAATGCTTGAGAATCTCTGAAAATAAGTTTGTCATGATATTTGCTTGTCTGAAGTTGTTTACTTTAGAGTATAATAAACGACGATATTCATGAATAAAAAAATAAATGATCAGGATTATTGTACGAAACTGTTAACTATTCATTGGAAATACTTTTAAAAATTTTATCCTAATCGTCAATTTAAAAAGCTTTTTAAATGTCTGTCAAGATTGAAAATCGTAAGCACCACTGCATTTTTCTTATATTGCATACATGTTCTTAATTAAATTTTCATCAGTAATTTCACTACATCCAATTATAATTTACTTGAATACCTTAATAAATCTTGCAAATTTTTCCATTAATGTTATCAAAAATTAATGGATTTTCAAAAAACTCTGAAAAAATTAAATTTCAAAAGAACAGCTGCCTTTTTTTGAAATTAACATGATGAATAATTCTTATGGCAAGCTTCAAAACTTAATGTACAATGGCGGATACCCATATAGGAAAATTCCGCGCGAGATCTTCCGATGAATACAATCTATGTTTGGAGCTACAAAATATAGAGTACCTCTTAATGGACTACATTTTCTTGAGTAACTTAATAAACAATTCAGATCAGAACATAACTTCTCCGATATGAAAAATCAATTGTGTCAAATTCACAAATAAAAAAGAAACATTCAAGACAGCTGCGGTGATAACAAACTTGACAATTTAAGTTTTAAATGCGTTATTCTAATTTTTGGCATACAATAATTCTTACCAAAAGCAGGTAGATTGATGATTACTTTGTTGGAAAACTTAGAGTTGATTAGATGGTAAAACATGAGTTGATGAGATAAGTAAAATATAAGTGCCATATTTTAATACAAAAGTAAATGGCGAAAAACCAATTCATATTACATGAAAAGAACATTCTAATATGAAACCTTAACTTCGATTCCAAATAAATGAATTATTTTCGCTTTTACTAGTTCAATAGTCACAACCATCATCAGTAGTGAGCAAATTTCTAGAAAATTTGAACACCTTCAGAGAGGAAAGAAAATTCTTATTTAATCAAAATCATTAAGCAATGATAATGATTTCTCCGCCTCATTAAATTTATTAAATTCTAACCACATTAAAAACAAGTCATCAAAATGATAAATAATGGAGATGAAAGTTGTATGAGGCTTACTTTTATGTCGTTTACATATAAACGCCGTCAAGTTTAACAAAATCACGTAAAGTTCAAAGTATAAAAGAAATTGAATTGAATTCTATATTAATTTCTGTGCTTCTCACGAATAAACTATTCCACTCTTTGGTCCAATAATTTTTGCGCCAGGCAGCTTTTTGGATTGTATTTTTTTAAGGATTCATTAAAATGGAAAAGTTACATTTAAGGACGGTTTTAAATTTGGAACGATGATAACAAACGGATTTAAATTTGACTCTAAACTTAAATCATAAGTCTAACGCATTCTTATAATAGAAGATCATAGAAGAGATGAATATCAAAGATCATGTGATAAAATATTGGAAAACATCCCACCCATGCTTCAGGATATAATCCTTGAGAAAACAATATATTTTTTTTGACTGCTTGAATAGTAGCAATGTGGGCTGTTAAACCATTCCTTAGCTGGAACAAGCCACAGAGAGCTCGATTTGTTAACCATTATCAGTCATTCACTCCAACTGTTTCAAATGAACACAATTCATCTAAAACATTATCCTTTCCCTGTAGCAATCATGCTTTCATCGTTAAGTTATGAGAAAAACTTTGGTACCAACTTGACAAAAATGATTTCATATCAAAAAGCTCATTTTATTGCTAGGAGCAACTTAAGTACGAGAGTAAGTTGTATGACATTACTTCATTAATACAATATCTAAAGCACATAAAAATACAACAGATGTTAAATAATCCGCGACATTGATAGCACAGCATACGTCATTACTTGTATTTGCGTCAGCTTTCGCCGACGCACTCAAGAGATCGAAAATTTTCTTATCTCTCTCGCGAGAATGGGAAAAAATAGTATGGCCGGCAACTGTTGCAAAACAACTTAATCGTTAGCTTCTAAAGATTTACCAAAGTAGCATTCATTTTCTTGGACCTCAATTTCAACAATTTTCGATCTGCAATATCCTGCATACTCTTCCTATTTCTTCCACCTTAATTCGAAGAAGTTATCGGCAGCTTCTTCGAATAAATGTGACTTTTGAATGGTATGTCATTCAGAAGCTATCAGAACAAACTGCCAAAGCTAATACAAGAAAACCAGTTCTAATTTTTCAAAAATATGCTTAAAAGATTGCAAAATATTTAAGATCTATTATGTTTGCAAAACGATGCCAATCTGATATCGATAATAATCTCCCCTTCTTATTTCTTCTCCTTTCCAACTTTTTCCCCATATCCAGTTATTGTCCTCCATTGGTTCGCATGAGAAATTTTTCTCTCTTTTGAATCCTTCTAAATCAGGACTAAAATAATAATAATAACATCCTAGTTACTGCACCATTCATTACAAACAATCATGCCAATGAGCAAACTTTCAATAATCAAAAAAAAAAAAAAAAAATTCAGTTCGACTGCTGAAAATTATAACATCTAAAGTATTCCCTTAATAATACATAGTTTCAAGACTTTACTTTTTGATTTGATGACTGTAGTAAGAGGACTAAATTTTTGATAGATCAGTGGTCAATATTTTAAATGAAAATTGAAAACGTAAAATTTCTTGTGAAAAAAAAAAAAAAAAATTCGCAACAATCAATGCAGAAGGCAAGATTGCATTTTTTTCAGCACAGCAAAGCAGGAAGTGAAATGAAGCTGTAGTAAATGAAGTGAGGCAAATGCCGGAGCATTACGTCATATTGAGCAAAGACGCACTTGGTACCATTGCATTGTAAAAGTTGAGGCTTAGGCTTCGGTAACATTTCATCGTCTCTACAACTTCGCCTCACACATTCATCCACGGATTGTTCATTTTAAAACAAATAAGCATTAGGAAGTGAGAAATTTGTGAATTTTGAGCGAAATAATATAAGAGATCGAAGATAGAAGAAGACCTTCTGAATCATTTCAATGGAAGCACGTAGGAGAAAAGGGATTGATGATTGTGCGTCGCAGCAGACGACTTTCAACACAAGGATGATCGAGAATCGAAAGACGCTTCTCTGGTACTGGGTTGTTGGTTCTTCATGCTAGTCATTCATTCACTGCTCCAGAAGCTCATCAATTCCACTGAGTCGAGAAAGCCAAGAGGGTTCTATTTTATTCGTGCTACCTTGAAAATACAACCTTCCATGCATGATGCATGCATCACTCCATCCATCCATCTGTTCTTCTCGTCTCATGCACCATCATTTCGCCTATCCGTTCCATCCATCCATCTATCCATCTATCTATCTATCTTTTCATCTTCCGTCTGTCTTGCCTACGCATCCGTTCCATCTATCTATCTAAATCTAATAAAATATGCTAAAATCTAATTTAATCAATAAATAAATCAAAACATTTCCATCTGTTTCTCTCTACTTCAACATACATCACATCTAATCTATCAAGTCTATCTGAACCAACTATCTATTCATCTATTCATCCATCCATCCGCACTGCGATGCGACCAACGAAAGCAGCAAATCCGCAGTCCACAGCAAGGGTAAGAAGAGAAGAAGGAAGATCGATTTTTAGTTCGATAAAAAGTAGCAGCGTAGAAAGAGCAGAAACTGCAATACCCATCTTGAATAACATGTGTTTTCTTGGCCAGGTCCCCGAGTGAAATATCCCATTTTTCCTCCTTTTTGACTGCTTTCCTCTGGCAGTGTTGGTTCCATTCCTCACACTTCTAGTCCCAGTTTTCGTCGAAGTAATCAAACTTAGCACAATATTCATTTCCTGACTGTGAAGCACATCGATTGCTAGTAACTTTGCTTTTATGCCTTTTGAAAATGGATTACCGAGAAAACTGATTACCGAAAATAAATAGTACTTCCCTCTTTACCACCACTATAATGTAATATATAGTAAAGAGGTTTTTATTGCTTGTGAACTGCAGTTAGGTCCTTCATGAATTCTCGAATCGAAATAAATTATTAAAATTCAGAGTTCAAAAATCCTAGTGGTTCACTTTTGAAATGGGTTTACTTCTCGTTTATCTTAATCTGATGGCTTATCCTCTCAAATTATTTTCTCAAATTTCGAAATAACATTTTTATTTTGCAGGTCATGTTTCTTTACAGGACTGTTCCTTAAGGAATTTTTCCATGTCCATGAAATCATCTGCTACCTGTGCTATATTAATCTTGAAATTAAATAATTTTGATCAGTAAATTTCTTTGTATTTCCAGGCGCACTTCGCTCACACGTATTCAATTGAATTATTGATCATAGCAATTAATTAATGTGTTTTTTCGGTTTGAACAAAACTGAATACCAGAAAGTAATTTTTTCTTTGTAATGCAAATTAGGAGTAACATTTCTCGAGATGCATTCATTTTTTTTTTAATTTTGTAACCTAATTAACATTAAAATAAATTTAAAAAACCCAGCTGCACTGCGCTAACAAAGGCGCATATATATGCAATATTAACCCTTCCTTTTTTTTACCATTTTCAAATTTATCCATGCCAACGAGTGGCTGGTTTTTACTTCACTACTCCAATTAACTAAATTTTTCTCACTATTCATTTATCATATTAGTAATTTTGTCATTAATTTTACTATATTTAATTTATATAATATTTGTAATATTCATGCTATACTGTTGCAATTTTTGTGATTATCGTGTTTTGCGTTATCAAGTTTTCCTTACGATAAAGATTTAATTATCCAAGTTTGAGATTGTACGTGCCACGAGACAAAGTTTCCCGACAGATTCAGCGATATCTCCATAGTTGACTACATATTTAATGATAAATAAAAAGGTCCAATTACTCCATTGGCTTTATGATTACATTACAATTTTTTTATGTTGACTCCAGAATCCCAATTCTCATTAGTTCTGGAATGAAATGACATATATATTTTTATTGAATTAAAGACTTTGCACACAAATTCTTACAAATTTTCGATTACCAAAGATCGCAAAAATTATTTTGAGATGCATATATAAGGTTTATAAAGGCAATTCTTTCACTCATTACATTTTTGCAATGTTTCAAAAATCTTCCTGGGACATGTTGTTATGGCCTCGACAGAATCGAATTATGGCAAAGCATGTTTCTGGAATCTTTCAGCTAGTCCGCAATACACGTTGCCAAATGATATTTAATGAAACTAAAATATGCAAGTTCAGAATTACCAACCGTTCAATAAACGGAGGATTAAACACAATACTTTGATGATTGGCCGAAACATCTCTCACGGTTGATAATGTTACGCATTTTCGTCTAATGCCTTCCTCCAATAAATATAACATATTGAATAATTAAAAATTCTTGTTGATTTGTTATGAATGATACAATACTGTTTATGTTGGAAAGAAATTTGAAATTTGGGCACTTTTCCGGGCTCAAGATGAAAAAATAAATGTCAGTATTGATTGAAAAAAGAAAATCTTATTTCTCAAGGTATGAAAAACCTTTTCCAATAGAAGGATTCATTCCTTGCTTCACAAGCTGTAAGAAATGCAGTTAAGTTGGTATAAAAGTTCATACTGTTTCTTACTTCTTATAGATTACTATATTATTATTTTCTTTTATTATAAATTATATATTTGTTATAGATTATTATACTACTTTATTACAGATTATATATTTGTCTTTTAACTGTTTCATAGAAGTCATTCCTGTCTGCTGAAAGACTTAAGTATTTTTGAAGACAAATTATTAAAACTTTTCGGCATTTGAAATATTTTTCCGACATTTTCGACGCTTAATTTATCACCAAAACATTTCGACCTTTGTAGCCAAAAAGCACTTCCTATCGTTTTTGTGCAATTCTTTCACACAATTCTAGAATGTTTAATACTACACTACAAAAAAAAAAAAAAAACTATCAAAGATGGTTTGAAGTTAGTAAATACAGTACTTATAGCACCCCTTTTTTTTTTTTGAATCAAATAGTAACAAGCACAAAAATAATAACCACAAATTAAAGTTAAAAAAATATAACTCTGCAAAAAAGCAAAAAATAACTCCACAGGAATTACGTTTTGATGTGTGCACATATTTACATGAAAAGAATCAATGAAAGCTAATACAAGTAGCTTTCGTCGAATAAAATATGGATCTTCAGTTTGTTTTAGAGTAAAAAAAAATATTGGCAAGTTGACGAGCAGAACAAGATACAAATGATTTTTTTTAGAGGAAAAAGTTTAAAATGAATGCTAGTTGAAGATTCAAAAAAGGAATTTAAGAGTGTCCAAGAAAAACATAATGCAGGAGAAGGCACAAATTATTCAATTGCCAGCGTGCTGACGGAACAGATGCTTTTGTTCAATTTGACCTTTCTTATTTCCCTTATGATCTATCGGGGTCAGCTGTTACAATTTCATTGAATCTGTGGCGAATAATCAATTTATACTGGAGCGATTAAAACTCTACATTACTTTTGCAAAGTTAGCTTAAATGCTACGAACTTCTCCTATGCAATTCTGAAATTTAATTATCATGCTCAAATTTCCTAACTATGAAACATTCGTTGCTCAATATTTTCATGAGCATTGATAACTGCTTGGAATCATTTTGGTCCGATTTCTTGATGGCATCATTTTGGTTTCGTGGCACTTTGTTTTAAAAGTTATAATTTAATTCAATTGTAAAAAAAATGAGAATTTGACTTGATTTAAATTTGAATTTGATCTAACTTTTTATCTATTCGAATTAAATTTTACAGAATATCAGAATTTCTAGTTTAGCTTAACATTTTAAAGTAATTTTTGAATATCATTTCTAATCTGACCTGTGGATTCAATGAAAATTTGCAGTGATTGTAAAATAATGTAAGATTAGATTCATTTTGCTCGAGAGGAAAATTTTAGAGAAAAAAGAGTAAAGGAAAAAAAAAATTATCAATGTTATGAATAGTCTGTCCCTTTACAACTCCCATAATTTCTTGTATTGCTAAAAGATTAATAGTAGGAAAATGCTGACCACTTGATCTTGTTCCGCCTGGTCACTCCTCTCACAATTAAATGACAGATTTGTATTTACTTTGCAACAAAGATAGTTCCTGTGGTAGTAGCAAAGTCACCGTTTCATTTTTTATTAATCACGATCTGTACGTGAATTTATTGTTTACATATTTGAAATTTAGATACCCAATGAACATTCTTCACTCAAACTTTACCAGCATTAACTCCATTTCACACACGAACCGATTTTATTCTGTGGGTAAAAAAAAATAATTCCGCTGCTTATCCAATTTCGCTCGTATCTTAAAAGAAAATTTATGTTTAAAGTAGTTCAACAGCCAACCTTCCTTTTCCATCCACTTCCTTCTTCTGCAGCTAGTCAAGTTCAAATGAATTGATCCAGATGATACCTTTGTTCAATACCGACCCCATATTCCTGCATCACTTTTTTCCTTTCCCATTTATTTATTTTTTTTTAACAAAACCATCTACATTAGATAAAAAAATGCTACATATGAGTATATAAATAAATTCATCATTTACAACCTCTACTCTAAAACTTTCAAAGTTGTATGCTTTTATTGTACAAAGTTGTCAACTGATTTCTCAATAACTTGAGCTGACTAAATCAATTTTAATTCTTCCAGCGAAATTCACTTGGTCTCTTTTTTAACACAGTGTACTCAATAAAATTCGTACTTTCTATTTCGTTTTTTTTAATTTCCGGAGTTTTCGTGCTTGCAAGTTTCACTGAGAATTATTTCCGAGTTTTATTTCTATGTTGGAAGTATCTGTTAAAATTCTCAAAAAATGAATATTATTCCTAGGTAAGAAGTAGTGATGGATGCTGCGATTACTGAAACAACGACTGCTACTTCACCATTTCTTGGCCGAATTCTACAGGTACTTCATAAAAAAGAAAAAAAAGCATTATTCCTAAAAATTGATGGTGGAGTTACCGGAGTTATTGTTATACTCCTTAATTTCTTCAACCGTTTCATCATAACATATATCTTTTATAACATGCAAAAAATTCATTTGCACTCAATTATTTAATTCAAAATTCATTTGCACTCAATTATTTAATTTGTTATTCTTGTTGTCAAATCAGGACAATAAGTTATTGTAGGTTGTTATTGAATCTACAATTCATGCTCTTACTGTGAATTACTCTCATGATTACTGAAATACCAAGTTAAGTTATTTGGTCATTTCTACTCCCATAATCTGATTTGAATCTGATTTTTTTATCTCCTTCAATCCAACTGAAATGCTCTCACAACTAATAACCTGAACAGTTTACACAACTGCCATTTCTTACCACAAAAAGCGATAAACCTCTTATCATCGAGCTGTTTCCGTTTTTGCTTTTGTTCTGAAAAACACAAGAGCACTGTCTTACCATCTTTAAGTTAACTTGACTTCTTTTGAAGAATTCTTTTTCCAAAAATTATCATATTAGATCAGTTGCGTAAATCGAAATTCAACTTTCGGAAAGATGTGAACATATACATAATTTTCTCATTTTCATTTTGTGCTTAAAAAAAACTCAGTTAAAAACCACCAGAATTATCAACACTTTCCGTTCAAATCTTGATTTTAGAGGAGAGATCATTGAAAGAAGTAATTAGAATACATAATCGACTGCATATTTATAGAAGCAAGTCTTTCTGTCTATCACACTTTAATATAAATTACATCCTAAAACATAAAATATAAATTGACTATGACCTGTTCAGGTTGCCTTGGGAATCTTTATGACAACGTCGAATTTACTGCCATATAATTCAAATGAAACTGATATGGCTATAGTTGGCTACAATTGCACATTCGATGATCCGTGTAGATGGTTTTCTGAAGGAATCACAACAGATCGTTGGCGATTAGCTCATGGTAAACCGGAAGCACTTTTATGGCTTGCATCTGCGGGTACTATTCAGCGACCAGGTTTATTACTTTCTTCCAAAGTTGCGTTTACTTGCCATAAAATTGAAACAAAATAGTGTTCTGCTAAGTTGCTAAAAAAAATTAAACAAATATTTCCAAACTGCTCTCTGCTATTACAGATTTTTTTACTGCAAAATAGTTACGTCATATTATTTAAGCTGAACTATTTGCTCTGATTGAACTTCACGGAGAACAAGCAGATCGTTTTTTAAGCGATAAAATACCATGTCAAGATGGCAATGCAACATTGTCGTTTACTTACTGGATAGTTGGTATGATTATTTTTCAATATTCAAAAAAAAATATTGTTGAAATCGTTCTTCTTTCTTTTTTTTTTCTTTTTCTCATACAAGAAATTGATAGAATAAATGACTTATTTTGGCCTGAATTTCAAATTATAGGTGACGCCAAGCTAGAAGTTTGTTTGATCGACTCATTGAACGAAAAATTCAATTGTACGGATATGCTGAGCGCACAACCTATTCCAAGAAAAGTGTTACTTTCACTACCACAAGTACAGGAACCATTTCGAGTAATATCTCTAAAATTAAATTTAATATGTATTTTAATTTTCACCGAAATCCTTTGCAATCAATTTGTTCCGAAATCCTTTGCAATCAATTTGTTCCTTCATATTTATACTGATCATTGTTATGTCATAGATCGCTATTATACCGAATATAGCTTTTGGAATGATCGCAATAGATGATATCGGATACAATGGAATACCATGTCAACGAAAAATTTCAACTGTTACTCCAGTGCCCAATGTGGAAAATGAAATGCTCAATTCTTTTCAAGTGCGGCTATTGAAAATTATTCCGAATTTTATACAAATTTCTGAAAATTTCAGAAAGTTATTTTCGATCTTTATTTAGAAATCATTCAAATTAGCAAAATATACCGTTCCTCTTCAATGATTTTTTGAATAAATTGTTAGTAATACAAATATAGGAATCCATTCGATCTGAAAATTCATTAAATTTTGAATTATTTCTGCATTGTTCACTGTTTTCTATGCCAAATAAGTCTCAAAAAAAAAAAAAAATATCAGCATTTGCAGTAAGCATAAAATCAACATTTCAACGAATAAACAAACTGTAATTTTGCTAAATAATTCAAAATAATACTAATTTTTTTCAGTGTCAATTCATAGTTTTAATTTAAACTTCATTTAAAACACAATTCTTGTCACTAGCTATCAGCTAGTCGCAAACTAGCATTTATTTTGTGCATCTCTTTCCATTTTAACAATTTTATTTATAAAATATAATTAAATACTTGCAATTTATTACTAAAAGTTATGAATTGGAAAAGTTACGAAAAAGTAATATTCTTTATTTTACAGAAACCTCAGTTTTTCGACGATACCTTAACTTGTAGACATGTATACTACTACTTCCAAAAGTAATATTCTTCATTTTATGGCAATCTTAGTTTTTTGGCAGTATCTTAGACCTATAGGTATGTACAAAATTATAAAATAGCATTTGCGAGAATGTAATATTTTCAGGAAACTCTATATTGATTGCAATTTTACTCTTAATTTATAATTTTCTAATCAGTTAAATCGCGAAAATTTTACCGATTTTAATACGAAGTAATCAACTAAAAGGTATTATACTTTACTTATCTCAATAACTGACTAAAAGAAGGAATTGTAATTTCATTGATTTCTTTGTGTTTTGCAAAAAAAAAAAAAAAAAAAAAAAAAAAAAGCAGAATTGATAAGCAGTCATTGTGGATTGAACAGATAGTGTAAAGTTACGAGTATTAGCGTTTTCTCTTCGAATTCTTTTGAATTTTAAGTTAAAATTGAGAAATATATTTCTGCAAAAAAGTAGGAAACAATTCAATAGGAATTACAAGCAACAAAAAAAAAGAAGGCATTAAACTTACAAGATGTTATGACGCATGCTAAGTTTTAGCTTAATTATATAGAATACCCATTTTATAGTCTAAAGATCTGGTAGTAATTTTTGTGCACTAAATTGTTTTTTATTATTTAAAGTTTGCAAAATGAATTCTTTGTTTTATTGGGGTGAAAGCTTATTTAGAAACTCTCAAATAATTTACGCAAAAGCGGATATTTTTATTTCGAAAAATTTGATTTGAAATACAGAAACTTGATATATCGAACTGGATAAGGTTATTTGCCATTTAAAATACTTTTTTAGGTTTTAATTAAAGTAAATAACATAATTGATAAAAGGAAGAAAAACTTCGTTTCATAAAACTATATTATTTTAGTTGAAAATAAAGCGCATCTTCCTCCGTCCATCATTATTTTTTCTTTGAAAAAAGGGTTTGAAAGTTCTGAGAGAAACAACTTTTGCAGAAAAAAAATTTTTTAATTGAATTTTACTGTATCTTTCCATTGACGCAAATCATTAATTTTTATAAGTTTCAAAGAGTTTCAAAGAGCACGGACTGAAAATAAAAGATCTAACGCTGAAAAATTTAATCTTTATCGGCAAGTACAATTGTCTTTCCAATTGTCGCTAGAATGGTTTTCTTGAGTAAGGTAAGAATTATATAATTGGAATGAGAATGAACTGGACAGAGTAATACTGCAGTTGAAAGATCTCTATGCTGTTAAAGATCTTGATTAACCGCTAGACCTACATTTAAATTCTACGTATCAATTTTCAAGGTTGGTGCAAAACATACAAAAAACAAAAAAACTACTATCAGTTCTGATAGTTTTAATTGTCATACCTTTGCATGAAATCAACGACGTTGAAGGAAAATTTCTGTCTTTTACAGTAATAATTAATAGTAAAACTTCCGTTTATTGTTTGAATGACCGAAAAAAACAATTTCGATTTTTCTAAGAATTAGTCTTGCTTGTAGATAGCAAAAAACTCGTTGTGAATTCCCTAGCTATTTAATTGAAAATGAATGAAAAATGAATATTTGCCAAAACCTAATCGTATTTGCATGACTTCTAATATCATCCTGTTTAGATGATCACAGAAAAAATAACAGTCGGTGCAGAAAGTGCAGGTATCACCAAAACTTTTTCGACGGAGCTTACGTAAGTTTATCATCTTTTTTTTTTTTTTTTGCAATTTTAGCTTGGATACAAAAAGTTTAGCAACACTTCTTCCAATTTTACATTTTGATTTAAGCTCGGAAACTAAATCAACAGAGCCATTCGATCTACTAATTATTGGAAGTAAAACCACACCATTCTTCGATCATCGCAGAGGGCGCATCATTGCCAATAACACGAGCCTGTTCTGCGATTTTACTAATGATTTTCTTTGCCTTTGGGGTCCTGAAAGTGGCCAATGGGGAATCATTCAAGAAGGTTTTTTTTTTTTTTCTCACATAGTTTTTGAAAATTTCACACCCTTTTGAAAATGAAACGAACTGCAATTCAAGTTTTTCATTAATTTTTTTATACTAAACTCTCCAAAGAATGTGACATAATGGTTAGAAAGGTCATTATTATCAGGAAGATCAATCAATATCTCTTTCAGTTCATTAATCACGAATTATTGTTAGCTATCATTACTATATTAGGAAAGGGTGAGAGACAAGAAGCAGTGTTTCATGTGCTTTGATTTAGCAACTTTTGTTCGATTCTTTCTTTAGAAACTTAATTCTCTTCAAAGACGTCAAGAGCCAGTAAACCTTAGTTTCTTTTTTTTTTTTTTTTTTGTTAATCCGAAGTTGATACAGGTGCGATACCTTCGTTAACTGTACCAGCCAATTATCCAGCGCCGATTTATCCTGTAGCTATTGTTATCCAAGGAACCGCAATGTTAACAAGTGACCCGTTGAAATGCCAAACTGATTCAGGAAAGGTGACCATTTTTTTATTAAAGAAGTCGTTTATTTTTCAATATAATTTCGAAGGAATTTTTCATTGGTTATACAGAAGAATGAATTTTTGCAGCCTTGATTGTCAAAATATTGTTTTATGCCTTTTAACGTGCATCGTGTATTGTGAATACATCATTATTATTTCAAAAACTATATCGAGGAATTCAAAATTATTACGGATGATATAAACTTCTTGATCGCTTCATTTTAAATATTTAAAGTCTCGTAAAATTTATAATTCAGCTAAAGTTTCGACATTGGACAAATGGTTCGCCAACTATACAAGCATGTATAATTGGCTACGGTATTGGAAGCAAAAAAGTGGAATGCAAAAGAGCAAGTCAGAATCCTGAAACTGCTGATGACAAATCTCTCCTTGTTTTCGATTTCAATCAGCCGGTTCTAGAACCATTCACGGTTTCTGTTTCATTTTGTATTGAAAGTATAACATTGGAAGAATCTGAAGAACAGAATAAATATTCATGTTGCAGCTTAATATCGTTCCACAATGGGACAATGCAGCACGGAATCAGTATTTGATCATCGATGAGATTGCTTATCTTGGAAGTTGTGATATGGAAAAGCTCAACAAGAAAATCAGTGAAAGACCTTTGACCGAGCAAACTGGCAATATTATTTGGTAATAACATGAGTGATTTTTATTGGTACGGAATCTCCATATTTTTTAGTACTAAATCGTTATTCCCAGGACAAAACCGAAAACTAATGAAAATTTGGTTTGGACTATGGAAAAACAGAAAACTGAATCTTCACGAAAGAAGCAAGGTGACAAAGCTTCAAAAAACACATCCGTTCCAAACTATTCGGAATGGATCATTTTGCCACCTACCACAACTTCTGATCAGTTGTCGACTGACTCTACTCATTCGAATTACTGTAAATTACTCAACTGTAACTTCGAAGGTTCGTTGGCACTTTCATTCTCATCGAGTGCACATTATCCACAAATAAATCTAGATTTGTTCCTTAAAAATCATTATTATGTTAATTTTAATTGACAACTCAATAGTTCATATATTTCCAGAATGAATCTATGAAATGACTCGAACTAAGTGCAAAATGTAAGTGATTGTTAGGTGTCACAGCGATAGTCCTATAAATTAGTTTTTAAAACTTAACTTAAATCTGGAAGAAAATGATAATATGTACTAAACTAAAAAAAAGTGAAACCAGAAGAAAAAAAAGATGCATGAAAAGTGAATTGAGTAAATAACTTATTGGAAATAAGTAAGTGAAACTCTAAATAGGTTTTTAAATGATGTTTTACTACATATGATATGGCCAATAAATCATTCTAACTTATAGAAAACGCATGTAATTACTTGAATCATGGTCTCACAAAGGTTCCATGGATATTGCGAAGTTATGAAACGACCATTTCAAAATCTGCTGATATGCCTCCATGTAAGTTTATTTCTTTTTGCGACAACTTTGTGGAGTAATGAATTTTGGCCTTGTTAATTTGGGGCAAAAAAAGTCACAAGCAAGCATAAATGTCGAGAATCAATCGAGACACGCTGATGATTCATTAATACCAAAAATGGCTTTTAAATACACACGCAGAAACAAAATATTTTATCTCTAGGCAAATTACAATGGTAACTGAGAGCTAATAATTCTCATGAAAATATATCAGAGAAGTAAGTTCTATTAGCCTAAAAATGTTTTTCAATTTTCGAGAAGCATAATTAAAAGTTCTCTTTTAATTGATAGATTTCAGTTCCATCAAAGAATCAATTCATCAGCACAAAATTACTTCCCAATCAGTATGCCATATTAGAGTCACCACGATTCAATGTTACATCTGAAACAATTACCGTGTTATTTCAGTATTACAGGTAATTCACAACAATATTTCACCTCACAATTTCTAGTAATTGTTTGAAATTGAATGAAATCTGTGCTATAGGTCATCATTTTATGCAACTATTCGATTATGTTTGGATAACTGTTCTGTCCATATGAACGAAAATGCATCTACTTTTGTCCAGTGTCCATTGTTAAACCTGGAAACACAGCTATCCAACAAAATGCGCGGATGGTATACTGCTAGAATCCAGCTTCCGCCCGGCACTATTCGTGTTAGCTTATTTCCATTTCCTAATAAATCTTCGTCTAATTAATCAGTTATTGTCCTGCATCATATTCGGAATGGTTCTTTATTATTTAAAAAAAAATTTTTTTTTACAAGACTTTTTTTCTTTTAAATTTTTCAAGACTAATCTAATAAAGATTATCCAGCTTCAAGTACATTGTTGCTTTACAGTTTTATTTGGTAGCGCATAATTCAAACAGATCGATTATTGATACAATGATGGCCATAGACAATATTAAGCTATCATCATGTGGTCCGGAAAAAGATGCTATGATCGATATGAAAAATGCTTCTTATCAGAAGTTACCAGGCTCATTCGTCTTTTCTAACAAAACTAATCGATAATTCAGAAATATATGTTGAAAATTTATTGGATACTTGTTGCACTGTTGAAATGTATTTTATAAAGGGAACATGTCGATATATTAGGGAGGCAAGAGAGGAATGAGAAGTGAACAGGGGCAGGATTAGCTGTTTTAATTTCTTGACAATGAAACTTGCTGAAAATTGAGAGGAAGGAAATTCATTTCATATACTTTATGCATTTTTTCTAGACTGTTTTTTGCATAACACGTATCTGAAATTCTTATAATTTTAGACAGCCATCTTCATTCCAAGTTTTTTCCAAATTAATCGAATTTAATAGTGCGAAGATTAGTATTTTTACAATTTTGAAATGAAAAAAATCTTGCAACTACAAGGATATCGAGTATCATTTTCATCATAATCAAATTATCATGCTTAGTATTCTACTCACTTTTGTTTCACACAGCAATTTATAATAAGAAAAGAAATGATAAGGAGCGCGCTTTTCATTAAAACTCTTTTGCCCGAGTTCTCTAAAAATTTTTTATGTTGGAAAAACGTGAGAAATAAAGGAAAAAAATGTTTTTTACATGGAATTAATTTTACTGTCATCATTTTTCGATTTTTTTGTTCGCTTATTTGAGTTTAATAAAATTAAATAACTGATTGAACACAAAGTATTATGAGGAAGATAAAACAGTGGATTCGTTATGCAAGAAATTTAGAGATATCAGGCCATTATTTCAAACTCTGACACTGATATTTTTGATATCAAAGCTCACATTATTTGAAGTGCATGCTCCTGTATTCTTAATCAATTGAGCACCACACCCTTGACATCGAAAAGATGAGGTCCGTTCATTATCTTCATTCAATTTACCCAGGACAGTCTAACGCAAGTGAGGAAAATGATATGAGATTGCGGCAATAATATGAAAGTAAAATAAAATTTTGAAGACTTATAATTAACTAAGCAAAAGCGATAGATTACAATTGCATTAAAACTCTAAATATAGCATTTTCGATATTTAAACAATTACACACTACACTATAGGAATCGCACGAATCATTAAAATTAGGTTTGATGAGGACTTAAAAATCATAAACTGAGCAAAACTGTACTTTTATTATTCATACTTTTCATTTCAAATTTCAGTTGAAAAGTTGGCACTAACTAGTTCGAGGGATTTTGATCCATGAAGTTTCCTACGTAGTAAAAATCAAAAACTCTAACTTTTTTCAATATTGTTACGAAATAATCGACTGAAGTGATCTGTGGATGTCAGAGGCAAGATGATTGATTAGTTAAGATCAACAAGTATGCCAAGTTGTGGAGAGTGGCTCCTTAATGTATTGCTATTGTTGCAAATGTTTATTTATAGAAACAGATTTGTACTTTTATAAAGGAAATAATAGAAACGTACAAAAGCAGCCGAAATATATGACCAGATTTACTCTCCAATAGTACCATTCTGTTTAAGTTCTTTCCGAGATACTATACTAATGCGCGTGCCAAAAAGCACCAAATTTCCGGTGGAAAGAGATCAGGCATTTCGTGATGACTGCATTAGAAAGATTAACATTCACAGTCTTTCCAGAGGAAATGCTGATAAGACTAGATGAAACTGATCAGACTGACAAGACAAGATGAACAGCATCCAAGGTACCCAACACTTCTGAAGGTGGTGAAACACCTGATAATATCCCGTTGGGTTTGGGATCAACTTTCGAAAACATATGTTTGTGGGCAATATGCAGCGTGCTGACGATGAAGATGTTTGGTGGATTGGATGTTAGCGATGAAGTGAACTTTTCTTGAAAGCTGCATTTCCTTGTTCTAGAGTGGAGGCAAATAAATAAATTTCGTGTTAGATTTCAGGTAATCACCGGCAGATAATCTTTGGAAAGCCGTAAAATGTCATCATCAGAATCGAACTCAGGTGGCACCAAACGAGAAAATGATCGGACTATGACACCGACGAGCAAAGGATCATCATCCCATCAAGATTCCCGGAATGAACCAACTTCTTCGTACGCCACCACTCTGTGTCATCAGTATTCAAAGCATTCTTGTGATCTTCATATCGGTAACACTCATTTTTGTTTTTGCTCAGCTTCAGTAGATGTTGCTAATTTCATCCCATGCGTTAAATAATATATATCTGATAACACAGATATTGTGAAAACAGAAGCGCAATCAAGTGTGAAACGTTTGAAATATAATAGCTTACTGTTGTACGATGACCAGCAATCAACATAAAGTGTAACTATAATGTTTATGTTTACGACTCTTATGCCGCTGTAAAAAATGTACAGATTTGATGCTGTCTAAGTTTTATTGATAGGAGAAAGGATATTTCATATTTAACTATTTCAAATGAAAAACTTGTGTTGGATTAAGTATGTTAGTGTCAGTATTGGTGATAACTATGCTTATAATTGATGTTGTTATCAGGAAATATACATCAGCAGAATGATGCAACTACTGCAGCTAATTGTATTCGTGCTGCCTCAAATTTATCAGTTGATCCAAGCGCCACTCTTCCGCTGGGAAATATGAACCAGAATGATGTGCATTTTGTAGATGTAAGTTCAGAATAATAGATATTTAAAATTAACTTTGAGCTATTGAAAAATGTTATGATATGATTATAGTTTAGAATTGTTTAAGTCTTGCTCCACGTATGCTGTGCTGTATTTTCCAGAGCCTCAGGAATTCTTTTTTTTTTTTGACATTTACAGTGGAAATTATTTTACTTAGATATAAGTCCATATAATCCAAATCATTGGAAATAATAATGTGCAATTCATAATTTTATTACTCAATAATTTCAAAAATCAGGATTTATCGGAATCGTATGTGGAAGGTGCATCATTAGAAATTGAAAATGGTTATCCACTCGTTGCTGATCTGCAACAGCTTCGCTTGCAGAATCATATCCATGTGTCGATTGATGATATTATTGAACAGCAGGCTTCCCATTCGGTACTTCAAACTTAATTTTTGTTTATCTCAATAAACGCTTGTTTTCTCTTTGGATTTTTTACTTTTCTATGTAAATTGCTATCATCATATAATGCATAGGAGACAGTGGATAACATCGCAGATGAGCAGCGACACTTGATGGATGATTCAAATACTAGAAATTCTGAATTCTCTGAAAGAACAAATGAAACCGTTGATAACAATGCAACAGGAGCGGGACAAGTTATCGGGTTATTTGATATGTTTGATTATGTGCTGCTAATATCCTGCGTAAAAGGCCAGTACACTAACTTAGTGGAACTTGAAAATTCAGTCAAGTAATTTAATTCATCGAACTTGAAAACTCAGTTGCGTAATTCAGTTCATTTTTTCTCATTTTTGATACATGTATTTTTATGAAGAAGGCTTCCAGATCACTTCATGATGTAACATCTATCATTCAAAACGCATCATCTCTTCTTGCTTCGATGAATAGACGTTTGGTTGATGTTCAAGATGGTTAATACTTTAAATATAACATATTTCGTTGATGCTCATTTTGTTGTTTATGATTGTTTCTTATCAACAGTGTGAAATGGAACTTGTTTGATGTGCCTTCGGTACATCAGTGTTTGTGAACTGAAGGATAATAATATTTGATTTGCACAGGTACGGCAGGTAATTTTGGACCAGAAATTCCTGATATTCAAGCAACATCCTATTCTATGAATGCTGAACGTAGGAGCTACAACGATCAACTAGGTAGTTGTTAGATCTTTCAGCATTAAAAATATCATTATAAATATATTTATGCATACTAGGTCGAGATTTTTTATTTTTACATTTCGTAAAATATAATATAACTAGTTATAAACGAATCAAGTAACAGATTCATGCCAATATCCACTGCACAATGCTATCGCTGTGGGACGTGCTGTAAACGACACTTCAAGAATCGAAGATGCTATGGCAAGTAAATGGTCATTGATGTTAGATTTTGTTTTAATTTTTTTTTCTGGAATTAAGGCAGCAAATCTTTATATTATTTGAATGCATATATACAATGGTTCAATGCGTGAGTTTTTTGGTGCCATAAAAATTAGGCGATTATTTTGATCGAAGTGGAGCTGCTGGAATATCATATATGGGCTGGCAAGCATCGAAAAGTACGTTGAAGGAACGTTTTGCGTTTTTATATTGCAACGAAATTCTTGCTGATATTTGGTTTGTTGTTGGCCGCGGCGAATTAACGCAGGTATGTTTTGGGATACTTTTCCATGGGCTATTAAGAATTGTTGGCTCTATTGTTATGCAGATACCTCGAGAATTCTGCGTAATTCATATGCATATGTCGATTTTTTTTTTTTCAGAGAATTCCTGCGCATAAATTCATATTGATTGCTGGTTCAGCCGTTTTTGATGCAATGTTTAATGGTGGGCTTGCCAACAATGCAATCGGTATATCTTAGATAAAATTCATTAAAGAAATTTGCAAATTTCGTTAAAATTACGTATGAAATACTCGGAAATCAATTTATACTTCTAGTGCTATTGAAAATAAACTGCTATTTGCAGCAGTAGAAACGAATAGTGTGGAAGGTAGCCAAGATATCGACTTACCTGATGTCGAACCTGGAGCTTTTTTGGCTTTGCTCAAATTTCTTTACACAGACGAAGTTTCTTTTGGACCAGAAATTGTAATGACAACTCTCTATACAGGCATGCATTCTTACTCCATTAAATATTTTCTTTGTTTACCATGAACAGTATTGACTGTGATGAAGAAATATGTAATAAACTACATTATGACGTATCACTTTCCTAAGCGGTGAGAATTTTAAATGTCTTTTGCAGATTTATAGAAGTTGATGAACTAAGCAAGTATATTATCGATTTTTATAAGAAGGGTTTAAAAAATTAATATTTCTGGATTCTTTATTCAATATTTTTCTGCAGCCAAAAAGTATGCAGTGCCCGCTATGGAGCTCGCTTGTGTTGATTTTCTGAAACGAAATCTTGGTGCTGATAACGCTTTTATGTTGCTAACTCAGGCACGATTGTTTGATGAGCCACAGTTAGCTAGTCTTTGCTTAGATATAATTGACAGAAATACGATTGAAGCTTTGAATGCGGAAGGTAAACCATTTATTCTTTTCTGTTGGCGCGAATAAAATAATGCATTTACCTTTTCAGTAAACAGTTTGAAGTAATCGGGTCATTTATATTGGAATAAATCGGCCCGTATTGAGTGCAAGCTTAATGTTTCAGGTTTCACAGAAATTGATTTGGATACACTTTGTGTAGTTCTGAAGCGAAACACTTTGCGAGTTCGTGAAGCACCATTATTTCTCGCAGTACTTCGATGGAGTGTGGAAGAGTGTCGCCGTCGAAATTTGATCGTCAATGCAGATAATCAGCGAGTAGTGCTTGGCAGAGCTTTACATATGATACGCTTTCCGTTGATGACAATTGACGAATTTGCCCAGCATGCTGGTAAATATATTCATCTTAAAGCTAAAAGAAAAGAAAGTTTAATTTTTTGATTTGGTGTAAAAAACTTCGTTGCGTAAATTTAAGCGAAAAATTTTCAGCTCAAACAGGTATACTAACTGATCGTGAATTGGTCAGCCTTTTTCTCTATTTTACGGTGAATCCTAAACCGCAGATAGAATTTCTGGATGTTCCACGTTGCTGTGTATTTGGTAAAGAAGTAGTAGTTAGTCGTTTCCAACGCGTTGAAGGACGGTGGGGATATAGTGGCACACCAGATCGTATTAAGTAATTTCTGTTCTTTCTTTTGAATTTTTGTTTCAGATAGCATGTATTGACAAACCGGAATCTTTGTAGATAGTGGTTTCCAAGATTTTCGCTTTTTTCGTATAGCCTTTTAGTGTGCTGTAATAATTTATGAAAACTAAAAAATGCATTTAATGAATCATTTAGAATTTCTTGTTCCTTTATTTTATGTAAAAGAACTTTAACTACAAAAAAGTCTTGGATTGCATATGAATGAAATTTAAAATAAATCAGTTTTCCGTAATACTTTTATTTCTTCCCTACATTTCTTCATTGTATTCTATTGACGATGAAGTCAGTAATAGTTAACTCTTTCATTCCATTTAAAAAATTCATTAGATCAACTACATAATTAAAGAGACATCCTTAATATTTGTTTACACATAAAACAATATTTGCCGGAGTTCTAGATTTACTGTTGATAGAAGGATCTATGTTATTGGTTTCGGTTTACATGGCTCAATTCACGGTCCTCATGAATACCAAGTTACTATTCAGGTGAGTTTTTTCTTCTTTTATTTTTCAGTGATTAATAAAGAGATATATTCCTTGTGATTTGATGCAGATAAATTTATTCTTTCGACTATAATTCAAGATTCTTCATTGTGGCACGGGGAAAATTTTGGCGAGTAATGATACATCTTTTTCCTGCGATGGATCATGTGGGACATTCCGAGTGTTGTTTAGAGAACCTGTGGAAATCAGCCCCTGTGTTACTTACATCGCTTCTGCACGTTTGAAGGTAAGACATTTACCAACATTTTTGTCCTGTAAGATATCAGCTCGACATTTTTAACTAGGTTCATTAACTATTATTACCTTTTTAAAATTCGATATACTTGTTGTGGAAGTTTTGAAACGAAGGAATAGAATTTTATTAAATCCTTTATTCAGAATAATAGAAGTCGAATAATACGTAATTGATAGAACAGTAGAAATCAGGCGTTTAGTGAAGTAAATTGGGTGATCGATTGGGTTTTGGTTGAAGAATATATTGACAGTTTTGATAAGTTGAGAAATTTGCTAGGAGAAGCGTCGGTAAGATCGTCTAATCAGAGCGAAAAAATTTGAAACAATGAAACGATTTGAAAACAATAAAAAAGGGGTGGTTTAGATGTTAAGAATTGGGCATATTGGGATATAATACAATTGATGTTGTAAATATTTTTAAGAAAAAATTGTTTACAAGGAAAAAAGTGTTAAAACAGTTTAGTTAAATTCAAAGATAGTGACAGTTTTACAACCACATGCTTTATGACTTTATTAGCTGTAAGAGGAAACATTGTGGATATGGTTGTAAATCAGCCTTACAACCACATGATTTATGGCTTTATTAACTGTAAGCGAAAACTTTTTGGATATGGTTGTAAATCAGCTTAAACATAGTACTCAATGAAAAATAATTTTACGAATGATGAGTCATCAAAGATTTCACAATTTTTTAACCATTTGATTATTTAATTTTCATGCTAATTAGTTTTAGTTGGGAATTACTTTCGGGTTTTCCCGACAATACTCCTCTGTAAGGTTTTTCAGGGTCCCGATTCTCATTATGGCACCAAAGGTTTGCGACGTATTGTTCATCAGTCTCCTTCAACTGGAGTCATAACTTTTCAGTTTACTTATGCTGCTGGTAATAATAATGGTACATCTGTCGAAGATGGACAAATCCCAGAAATCATATTCTGCACGAAAATTATTTGATTTTCTGAGTAATAATTGATTCCAATGTACACAAATTCACATTAAGCATTTATTCTCAATTCTTTTGTTTACTTAAACTTAGATTTGGCTTTTTCTAAAATTTGGCTTTTTTACTTCTGTTTTCAATGTCATTTTCGTAAGTTATGATTCCAGTTCTTGTAAATTCTTCACCTTTTAGATTGTCAATACTTTTGCATTTTGCATTTTCCTGACTTTAATTAATAAATCAATAAAGTACATGAAAGATTTTAATTAATGAATCAATAAAGTACATGAGAAATTTTCACCACATCTACAAATGAATCTCGTTTCTAAAAAGCTTAATCTGTACTGATTAGATTGCTGAAGATTTTATAAGAATTGATATTTGTAATTCATCTGCACTTAACCTAGCACTTTTCCTCGACAGCGAGCATTTATATTTGTTATAATTGGTGATTTTGCTTTGGTCATCGTTAAGTGTTTTGGGGCTAAACCAGAGTTATGGTCCTCCCTCAAAGCTATTATTTATGATTTCAAGAACTTTTATGTTTCACATTTACGTTTAGCTTCTCTATCTTCTATATCAGTAAAACTTATGTATTCGTTTGTCTCCATTTTGTAGAAAACTTACTATTTTAATATCAACGCAACTGCACTTTGTACTTATGTGACTGATTACTTTATGTATTATTATATAGTTCTTTTTATAGGATTTTATCTGGAAGAACGTTTTCTTACAATTCTAACTTATCATTTTGAAGAATTTGGAAATTCAAATTCAATAACGACATAAGTGAATCCATAAGTTTTGAGGAGGAAATTGAACTATTTGAAGTTGATTTTGATGGTCGTTAGATGATTCTAAACATAGCGGTTTACTTGTTCATATGCTGCTGTTGTAAATGGGTTCAAATAAGTACCGGCTAAAAGTTGCATACAAATTTCAAAAATATTGATGAGAATGTATGGAGAATCTAGTTCGGTTTTGGAGTATTTCTACGGCATGATTTATACGACTTTTTTTTTTTTAATTGAAAGAAATAGCTAAATTCACTTGTGCCTATCCGATTGTTTGAAAGTAACTGTAAATTGCTTCGAATTATTCCGCTTTTTTCAAATTTAAAAAAAAAAAAAAGCGGAACTACGCCATAATAAAAATTCTAACCTAAGCAATCCTGTTATATCAAATAAGAACATGCTACTGTATTAGGAAATGGATTATTGCGGAATATGAAGGATGACGGATATTTCGGAAACAAGTGTAAACGTTAGTTCTCAAACTCTCAATTTTAAATCTTCTAAGTAATTAAATCGTTATTAACTATTTGATTTCCCTAATTCAATTTTTCAGCCTGCTCAGAATTCCCGCACATATACACTACTGTATTTTGAATTCTGTACGATTAGCCATTCTTTCGCTGTATTCTGTTGATCAAATTTACTACTTCGATTCATTTATTCGTAATTCAATTCGTTCTCACCGCGTAAAAAACACACACTCATTACAATATGCGAATTTTTATACATGTGCTATGTACATGTATTACTTTGAATAAGAAAAAGCATTTGAAGGACGTTAGGAGCGAAAAGAGTCGGCATGATCTCTCCTCACGTCAATTTCAAATCTATCATTTGAATAGAAATTTGAAGAGTAACATGAATTAACGGAATAAATGATAGCTGCGAATCATGCATTTTTTCCTTTTAGAGGATATATGGAAATGTGTTGTACATTTTAAATGAGTAACAAGTTGAAATTAGTGCTGGATGGATGCACTTGAGATGTTCACTTTACTGACAATGAACATATTTCTCCTCGTGTAATATTTCTGAAATACATTTCGCCATTGTAGTATTCTATAAAATAGCTTACATTTGATCAGTTCAAGATTAGTTATTATTTCTGCTTGAACGCACTTTAAGGTATTGAAGTTGCCATTTATGAAGACTTAATAAAAGTTGAGCATAGTCACTCCCATTGCTCATCAATGTTTTATCGCTGTTTTGCTCCTTAAACTTATCAGTGATTCTAACTACTAATCATTTCTTCTTCCATAAAATCTAAAACTAATTCCAACTTGATACAACCCAACTTAATATGTCCAATTTAATACGATTCTGATCATATTTGTTGCTCACAAAAATTATAAAAACTTTGTCCGTCTGCAATAATGTCAGTTCCGGAGAATCATCAGGTGCTGAGAGTTTTCGATAAATAAGAACAGGTGTTCTTCCCGAAATATCCCTGATTATTGTATATATAATAACTCTGGCACTTTTCATTCACCACTCATGTCGAAAAATGGTTTGAAGCATTTTGAGAAACTACTATAATTTTCTATAACATCCACGAAAACTCGAACAATTTCAAGACTGACTACACATTCTTCGACTTTGAAGAATCATTCATGTACATATTTAGGACCAAGTAAACATGCAAATATTGTATGTCTCTCCAGAATATCATGTAGTAGAAGTTTCACAATGTTCCGAATATAGAGTATTTGCATGCAGCGAAATTTATGTATGCGACGTTTGTCGATGTTTCCAGTTCAACATTTCCCTATGCATAGGTAAAGGACATTTTAATCACTGTGCATCAACCGAGATAATGCGTTGATGTATTTTCCAATGTTTTAAAACTCTGAAGCCACTAAATGCAGAAAAGACTGCTGATTAGCAATTTGATACACTGTCAGCTTTTAAGAAATTATGCAGAAAAAAAAAAAAAAAAAAAGGGAAATATCTTCGAAATTTTTGACCCGTATTATCCCGAAACGAAAACAGACATATATCTGACCTTTGTATACTTTAAAAAAAAAAAATCCAAATTTAATCGGCAATCAGGGAGCAAATTTGTCGAAGAACTAATATTCAGCGACATACAGGTGAATTTCTTTTATATATAGTTAGTTATTCAAATTACCTACCAGAATATAGTAATCGAAGTACATCACACCATCACCCCAATTCCCTTGCGCTCATCTCAGTTTTTGTCAAAGAACACCCTCCAGGATTATATTTCTAGCTTTAACTGGCTACTTCTATCACATGCATGTGCAATGTAACTTGCTGGAGACTAGAGTCTAAGACAGGCTTCACCTTCCTTCCCAAAGTTCGGAAAATATAATCGTTTTTTCGTAACATAATAACTTGTAGTGAAGAAAATTTCAAATATGAGAACAGTGGATAGATAAAGGAATTATATGTTGATAACATTCTGCAGATATGTTAGAAATTTAAAGGTATTGCGTACAATATTATCTCAGACTTTATTTATCGAAAACTCGTGACATCGTGTTTCATCTATTGCCAAGGACAAGACTTTTTGCTTGAAATATACAGCTAAATTTAATGTAGAAATGCTGTTAATGATCTTCGTCTGTTTAATATTTTTAGCGAAGATACCTTACAATCACAAAAATGAAGAAAAATTTCCATGAAGAGAAAATATGCCTTATGAATTTTTCGACCTAACGCCTGTGAATCTTCCAACTTAACGTTCAAATAAGTTGAATTTTGCAACTTGGTTGACATTAATTTTTCCTTCAAATATATATTATGAAGTATTGCACAAATGTCACATTAAAAAGCACTAAATCATAATGTTTACAGAAACAAAAATAAAAAACTCGTCGTACAAGGAAAAAAACTTCAAGTCGTTTGAATTCATCTTTACATGCTATCAAATCTTTATTTATTGACCTTATTGAAATATTCCTTGGACTCCTTGATTCCAGGTTTAATCGTTGGCTTATCATCAGACCAATTTGCTGGACATACTTCACCATGTTTCTCTACAAACTGAAAGGCTTTCAGCGTACGAAGTGCTTCATCCACACTACGACCAACCGGAAGGTCATTCACCAGAGAATGACGAATTTCGCCATTTGGATCAATTAAGAACAAACCTCTAGAACAAAAAAAATGTTGAGATTTAATACTAGAAGAAATACATTCTCAATTTTGCTTGGGAAATAACTACTTATAATTACGAACAAATTTCAAAATATTCTGTATAAAGTGTTAAGACAAGGATTTTACCGATATGATATACCCGCTTCATGATCAAGCACACCGAATGCATTCGCTATATCTTTATTAAAGTCTGCAAGCACTGGAATCTGCAAGAAAATTTTCTGACCTACATAAGAGTATTTAATGAAATGAAAACTGGATGCATTTCATGTAAAAATTTAGTAGATAAATCCTGAACCTGCATGTCACCGAGACCACCTTCACTACGCGGAGTCTGCGTCCAAGCTAGATGTGAGAAATGAGAGTCGCATGAACATGCAATCAATTCTGCGTTTAATTTCCGAAACTCCGAACATCGATCATTGAAGGCAATAATCTCAGTTGGACAAACGAATGTACTGAAAGCAATGTTAATTTTACGATCAAGATCAAGAATTAATAAATTAATAAACTTATTGTTTACTCAATTCATCTAAAGAGAAAAAAGCTTTTGCGCACTCAGAGTCAAACCAAGGATCATCGCGCCATAGGCTGAAACAACGCCATTGTGCCACTGCATTGGTCATAACAGAAATCCTACAAATCCAGGAAGTCACCGAGAAAAAATACAAATTTCGAAGAAAGGATAGAAAAAGGTTAACTAACAAGTCGAGAGGATAGAAAAATATTATTAGCCATTTTCCTTTGTAATCTTTCATGCTAATTGTTTTGAAATCGCCATTCACAACTGCTGTACCCTGAAACAATGAATATAATTGCAAATGGCTGCACATGAAAAGATTTTTTAATCTCGAAATATTATCCACAACAGAACAAGAAAAAATTGATAAAAATAAATCTACAAAAATAAAAAACGTACAGAAAAATCAGGAGCTTTGTTTTTTGGACCCAGTGGTCGAACGCCAGCTAAGGCAACAGAGGAGGTGCAAAACCGGGATGTTAAAATTTGACGAAATGGAGATGCGGCTGCCTAAAAACTGGTTAGTATCATATCATGAGTTTTTTCATTAATTCTCAAAAGACTATAGAAAATAGGTCTATAAGAATATAATTAAAAAACGAATAGAAACAATTGTAACACTCACTAATATTGAACGAATCATTTTGCTCGATTTACTTGCTTTCTCTCTGTAACAGATTTTACAAAAAGTTAGGAAGATACTAGTTAGAAAATACGTCAACAATATATATGATACTTCATTATTTGCAACAGCCCAACTCTACCTCACCATCATCTGTTTGCTCCACAATCTTTGATAAAACTGTTGCATATAAGGGACAAAAAATGAGCATATTCCAACCTACAATGCTGGCACATTATACATTAACCTAATTACTCTTGACGAAAATCTTCCTGAATGCATAACACTCCTATACGAATCCTAACTATTGGTGTGTGAACCATGTCAAATACCGATGGTTCGCTTTTACCAGTTTCTACTTCTTCGGAAATTTTTTTTGGATTACTCAAATAAAGTTTCCATTACCGAACCATTTTATTACAAGTCATAAAAGTAGAAATCTGCAGATAATGATAAGCCCGAGCAGTTCTTTGAAATTTCCATTTACCAAAGCAAATATTTTGGAACAGGCGTGAAATTTTACAAAGGCGTGCAATATAAGCTTAACAGAAAAACTCGTTGTCAAGAAGTTAATCCAATTTTTCAAGTAGAAACCGGTAAAATGACGAAGTCGACAAATTAAAAATATTTGAATCAATTCAAGCAATTCCTCGAAAAATTGAAAAAACGGTAGACATTGGATGGTAGACACTCTAGAGAAATTCTCAAACGTTCTAGAGAACATCCGTACCACCTCAACCTGAGTCCACACTTCCACCACACTAACCTTCCAGTTGTTCCCACCACCTTTTAGTTCACCTTTTACCCTTTTGAGTTATTCTCCGCAACTCTTATCGTTCTCTGCTGCCTCTACAATCACACAATCTCTATTCTCAACCAACCTTCTAAGCGGAATTTGGCCAAAATTAAATGAGTAGACGTAAGGTTCTGGGGAAACTGGGCAGTCCGAGACGTGACATTCGAAGTTATGTGGCCTGGTTGAGGTGGTCTGTTTAAGGCTTAAAAGGCTTGTTTTGTGAAGTTTAAGAAGCCGATAGTCTGCTATGTGAGCTTGTGCTATCTGTGCAAGCGTGAAAATGACCATACCTGTCGTTATTTTGGTCACAAACATTTCAACTGACTGTATGTTGTGAATTGCAAAGAAAAGATTGTACATATTAATTTTAAATTCTGAAAATTAAATTCATATGTTACATATCTGCTAAGCATTTATCGCGTGAAGTACTTTCCAGTGTTTTATGAAAAAAGATCCGATGTTATGTATAGCTGATTTCCACAAATCAGCTATCAAACACATAGCAACGAGCGAAGTAAGGCATGCTGACCTTTAGTGACAGCAAGACCGGCATAGCTGGCATTGATAAGGTTTGCATTTTTTTTTCTGTATAAATTAGTTAGTAGAACTCATACAATGCAGCGCATTTCATCGTGATGCGTAGCTGGAGGTCATATATCGGTTATTCAGGTGGTTGTACAGAAAAAAATTGTATCAGTCATTGAACATTCGCTCATTTTTCTTGCTGATTATCCTGTTATGTCTGCTATGACGTGATCATATCCCTATTTGCTTCTATGCAATAAACTTTCCGTCGTATTTTCTTATATTCTACAGTACTTAGTCCGGTATATAGAGGAAAATCAAAAGATGGAAAAGATACTTTCGAGTTACAAGCATTTTATTCCTCTTGCCCTCCAGCTTCATCTTAATGGCTTTGTTTAGAGTTATTTTTATAAAAATCCGTTTCATAACGGATTCTGATTAAAATGCTCTTTCTGTAGTAAAGATTATGAGATTTTTCTAGGAACACGTTCAGAAAATAATCAATGAATATACCAGCCCAGATTTTGAGGGGCATACTAAGAAAAAGAAAGAGAGAATCGATGCAAGGATAAAACGTTATAACGAAATTATGAATAAATTTACTCCACATCAGATTCTCCAAGCTCAAGCTGAAGTTAGTTTTATTTATCTCTAAAGTGCATCGTAAGTATTCCATACATTTATGATTATGGTGCACTTTTAGCGGATCATTTTTTAAGATGCACTATAATCTGCACAGTTTAGATGGACGATTTGGTGGCCGTACTGGAAAAAGAACGTGATCTTTCCCACTATGTTGTTCATGTTGATATGGATGCATTTTACGCAGCTGTTGAAATGAGAGATGATCCTTCATTGCGCAATATTCCAATGGCTGTTGGTTCGAATTCAATGCTCGTATGTATATTATTCTTTTGATTGTTATATATATGCTTAGAACAAATTCAATATTTATATTTGGAAAATTCAAACTAAACAATTAAAATACAACAAATTCCTATACCCACTCAAAAATAAAACAGAAGCAACAATAGAATACTGTACATCAAAACCTCTAACTCACTCTCACATTCGAAAAATCAAGCGGAGCACGATGCAAATCAATTAAAACTAAACAAAAAAAGTAAATCAACAAGTAAGCAGAAAAAGCAATTTCATAAGAATAAATTTGAGCACAAGCCCACATTCTGTCAATAAATGAGCAACATGTGTTTCAAAGTAACTCTAATATAAAATAGATGTAGCACTTTGTGAAATGTTTTTTTTATCAGTTAATTTCTTTTCCTTGTATGTGCCAATGGAGTTAACAGTTTTTTGTGATGTAGAGGTGTAATTCTTACGAGTAGTTTTTCTGTTAACTTTTGGAATGCACTATATCTCCTTTTATTCATTAGCTAATTGGAACTATTTTTTATATATTGTTAAAATATCAAATAAATTTAGCATCTTATGCTATATCATTTTTCAAACAGAAAAATAGACATTTGAAAACATTGTAATATGAATGTTAATTATGACTGCGTAATTCTACCTGCTTTTTTTTTTCTTTTAGAGTACTGCAAATTATACCGCTCGTCGTTTTGGAGTCTGTTCTGCTATGCCTGGTTTTATTGCTAAGAAGTTATGTCCCCAATTAAAAATCGTTCATGGTAATCCAGACAAATATCGAGAAGCAAGTGCAGTGGTCAGTATTTTCGGATATTTGAAGAATTTTGAATTTGGGAAAGTAAAGTGCATTTAATTTTTAGGCTAGGAAAATATTCAGTGAATATGATCCTGATTTCAATATGGCTGGCTTGGATGAAGCATATATCGATTTAACTGCCTACATCCAAAATCGATTTCGCATTGGCTCAAGTATACAGTTGATTAATTGTATCGTTGGTGATTCTTCCTACATTTATTTTAATGATGTATTTTGTAGTCGAATACGAACGAATTCGGTATATGGGTGAGTGCGTTTGTCGACTGCCTTTAATTGCGGAAAATGAGATGAGCCACTTGGTTGATGCTGAAATTACTGAAGAGATTTGTACAAAATGTAAAAAACTTCGTAAATGTGTACGGGATCGCATCACTTTCGGAATAGATGTTGATGAAGTACGTGTTTCACAATTTCTTTTTTGTTCAATATCATTCAAAAATAAGATTGCTGGACGAAACAGTTTTGCAGATTGTCCGAGAAATGCGATTCAGAGTGGAACAAGCAGTGGGTTTAACTTGCAGTGCAGGTAGAGTTAGTGGTTATAATCTCTTAGTAGTTCTTGTTAAGTTCAGCAATTTGTTGTGCATGAGAAGTAAATATAATGTATGGAGAGAGATGTGTTAAATGTGTGATATAAAGGCGAAACTTAGGCTTAGTCAGTTTATGAAGGAAGAGCAACTAGCTGATAACTTGGAGTGAATAACGAAATTTCGTACTTAGATGTGATTTATACTTCTGCTGTTATTTAAAATTGCAACAGTTATAATTGTATTAAAAGAGAATAAAATATATTTTCTGTCATTTCTTCAGTAAGCCAACAAATATTGTAGGAATTGCACCAAATTCCCTGTTAGCCAAAGTGTGTTCCGATATCAATAAACCAAACGGACAGTATCGTCTGTTGAATGAAAGAGAAGCTGTTTTAACTTTCTTGAAGGACCTTCCAATACGTAAGGTAATTTTATATATACACTGAACTTAATACTAAAATTATTCTTGTTATTTTATTTCCTATTGCTTCCAAAAGTTATTTCGATATCAATAAAGCCACTCGTGTTTAATGTTTTAGATAAGTGGAATTGGACCTGTAACGGAAGCAGTTCTAAAAGGGATAGGTTTGGAAAAATGTGGTGATTTATATGAACGGCGTGGACTAATCAGTTTGCTTTTTAAACAATCCAATTACGAATATTTCTTGCGAATTGCTCTTGGTATATCTTACGTGTTCAACGCTGACCGAAGATCAAGACAGAAAAGTATCAGTACAGAAAGAACATTTCATCCTACTGGAGATCTTAAAATTCTTCTCGAGGTAATATGTGTAGATATTTTTAATCGTGCTTAAAGTTCAAAAGACTTATAAACTGCTTATTTAAAGGAAAGTAGTGAAATCTGAGTATCCTATACTAACGTTAAATTTTCACGACTAAAAAATCTCACTTATAGTGATGGCTTTTTATACTTTACAGACGTTGGAGAGCCTCTGCAACGAACTTATTGATTCTTTACTCGATCACAGAATTCGAGGAGGACGCGCAGTTACTGTAAAGATGAAGTTTTCGACGTTTGATGTAATTACAAGATGCTGCAGGTAATAAATAACTCGGCACCATGTTTTTTCTTCTTGCCGTTGTGCTTTCATGATCGACTTCAAGTCTTTGTAAAGAGTAAGGCAAAATTTTATATATATATATATATATATTTTTTATATAGCAGATCTTTGAAATTACTATAAAATTGCTGATTGCGTAGTTTTTCAGCGTCGATTACCTGATTTTTGATGCAGATCGTTTGTTTGCATTATGTTCAAAGTTTGTACGTCGCGAAATGCATGATGGCAAATATTTGCGATTACTTGGGGTACGGTTAGCACGCCTGGTTTTCGAAGATGATAAGGTATATTTTCAAAGTTTTGAGTTTATAATTGTTATGTGGATTGTTTTCCCTTTTTTTTCATGCTGTATTTTATCAGGTTGAATTGTCAAATCCACTTTGCTCATTCTGGGAACGAAGAAAAACGGAATTGACAACAATGGAATATATTAATGATGCGTCAAATGATAGTCTTTTATTCCCAGCTTTAAAATTCGATAACAGTTATAATAATGCAGACGGATTAGATGATGTCTTAGAAGAAGTGGTTCATTTGGATGAACTGCAGCCTTGCCCAATTTGCAAAGTGGCATTGCCGAGAGAGCTGGATTTGGTGAATCAACATATTGACGAATGTTTGAATAGGTTAGAAAGTTGATTTGAGAAACTTCAGAATATTTCTGTTAGTATCTTTCTGATGCAAATAAAACGAATATTTCCGCAACGTTTTAATTTTTGGAGTTATATAATTTTAATACCATGCATTAGTCACTTGTGCATAATCTATTTTCAGACAAGCAATAAGTGAACTACAGGACGCTCAAAAAACTGATGAAGCTACGGTGAAACGTGAAAATTCAAAAGATAAGATGGTGAAGAAAAGGCCGGTGAAGAAAAAAGTGTCAAACAAGATATCAAAGAATTCATTAGAAAATTATTTTATCAGAAGGCCGATGAATATATGATTAATATTCGTCGTTAATTCGATCAAATATGCCTTTTTTTTCTTTCCATTGCTTATAGATTATAACAATGACTCAGTTGATTAAAAAGGAATGACGAAAAGCAGTAATTCTACTAGATAAATGAAGAAAAATGATTGTGTAGTTTGTGATATTTGGGTAGTAAACTCTGTTGAAAACATTTTAAATAAATAGATGCTATTATCCAGGTGTGAGGAAAAAAATTTTTTTTTCATAAAAAAAAGTTTTATGTTGGAATATTTCCAAAAATTGGAAATTATTAAAGTAGAAGGGAACGATTGTAATTCACCTGCATACAAAACTGAATTCAATCGTTTTGAGCTCAAGAAGAGAACGGGATTATGAAAAGGTCTTAGAAATTGTGATAGAACAGTGCTGCTCATGATAATCATGATATCGATAGTCATTATTTTATTGTTGTACTCATGAAATGCATACAGCACTTCGTCTCAGATACAACTACTCAGTTATTCATTCGATGAAAAAGAAGCAGGTAGTTGCCTAATCTTGCGCTTCTCTGCTTCCCGTCTCATTTTTAATGAAATGAATATGGGTTGCCTTAAATTACTAGAAACATTACAACTGTATTAATGACCGATCCTGAAAGTGCTTGAAATGCAAATATGATTTGTCCAATTTTCTGCCATCGAAAAAAAAAATATCCTCAGAGTCTTGCTCCTGCACAGAATAATTTCTCCAATATATATGGAAGAAATGTGGTAAAATGATGCCCGCAAGCACGGCGAAAAAGGTGACGCAGTAAAAAATAGGGTCAAACAACAGTTGCAGAATTGGAATAAAAAATTTCCGCTGCTCGTTAGGCTTCATTAGCAATCTGGATTGAATTCCAGACGAACTACCAAACGCGGATAAACCAACATTATTGCGAAATTGATTCTGCCATAATGTAGGAGGTACAGATGTAATATTGCAATGTTCCGGGTTCCCATAAAGTATCAGGTATAATCGAATTTCACCGCATATCTAGACGGTAGCAATTAATAGATACCTCGAAAGAAATGCATGCTTGTACATTACCTACCAGACAGCTACGACGCAATTTCATGTTTTTCGCTACACATTTTAAAATGTAGGTTTTATTTCTGGAAATATGAGTGCCAAAACAGAGAAGCATAAAAAACATATATTGTCCTGAAGAACGGTCATCACAGTTGTTACACCAATGTAGAGTAATCGGGTCGCAAAAAAACTTTTGCAAAAAACGATCACAACAAAACAGTGGGTATACGCCTAAAGCGTGTTAAATTTGTTTATCGAGAAATAGCACGGTCAACACGAAGCTGACGACCCATAAATTCCGCATGGTTCATACTTCCAACAGCTTGCTCTGCTGCTGCTTCCGTTTCGAATTCGCAAAAACCGAAACCACGCGGACGGCCTGTATCCCGATCCAGCACAATGCGCACGCTGGTTACCGGACCAACCTGCCAAAAGAAATTTGCCACATCCTCTTCTCTTGCGCTATACGGCAAGTTTCCAACTGAAAAATTGTTCAAAAATCCCATAATGCAGTCAAAAAATGACAAGTGCAGCAGATAAAACTTGCATCCTTGACTTAAACAAATTTAACGAAAAGGTTGATGTGTGTGATTTTGAACCGGTCAATTCAAAAAAATTTGCTATGAAATCCTGAAGCCTAGAACATAAAGCAATCTGCATCCTAGCTTGTGTCAAACGTCATATGAATTGAAGAGCAATCAAAAGCCTTAACTTCTCATCAAATATTCTTTGCGAATCATATTGAGAGGATGCAGTGCTTGTTATAGAGCTTATTTACCAGGAAGTTTGAAATCACTCTCTCAAAATACTTCCGCAGTTCTAAATCTTAGATAAATTATCGAAAAGTATCTACTCACAGCTTTTGTTAATTGTTTCCAACTCATCACTTAAATTCCTGTGCTGTTATACATAAATATTTGATGGACCCCACAGAAAATTAGGAAAGCAGCTTTCTGAAGACTTAATTCGTAATAAAATAGAAATATGTGAGAAAGGAGGAAAAATGAAACTGACCAAATACTGAACGAGACATAATCCGGAACCGAACGTGAGACCTTGACAAGAGACAACCACGACCCGAAAACTACAAGAAAAAAAATTTTGAATAGAAGCGATTATAAGAAGGTATGGCAAAAAGTGCCCGCACCAAATCGGAAATCCGGGAGGATCCAAAAAAGAACCTAACAAAGGATGCTTACAAACCAAGACATGCTATCAAGTTAATTTCCCACATCCCTAAAAAGTAACCCAAGTACAGATACAGATCAGGGGACTAAAGTTTACAATCTCCCACAATCAACCAAAGACCAACACACCCCAGTACAGCCAACCAGACGAAACCACCACCACCGCCACTCGCAAAGCCTAAAAATGGTGAATGAATGCAAAGAGGTGCGATAAGCTATCCATCGATCGATCGTCTGAAAGACGCTATCCGTCTGCTGCTCACTCCCTCTGCTATTGTCTCATAATCCGACCGCCCAAGAGATGAGAAAGAGTGTTGATGAAGAGTACGGACAGACAGCTCGTTGTAATAGATACATAGTGGGCATAGAATGGATGGGTGGGTGTCTGGGTGACTAGGCAGAGAAGGCGAGACAGGTTGTGGCAGCAGACAGACATGGAAAAGCGCTACTCCCTGACCAAGTAATGCATTAGAATTTGCCGCCATATTTGTACTTTAATTGTGGAGCTTTGTTATTGCGTGTGATCGAGGTCTTTGTGGGAAGTCACGTAGGCAATTGTATTCGTGTGTGGGAAGTCACGTAGGCAGTTGTATTCGTGTGTGGGAAGTCACGTAGGCAACTGTATTCGTGTGTGGGAAGTCACGTAGGAAGTCTTATTCGTGTATGAGAAGTCTCGTGGACAGTTTCATTGGTGTGCAAGAAGTCCCGTAGGGAGTGTGATTTGTATATGAAATGTGCAGGAAGGTTTATCAGTCGTCTGTTCTGTCTCATGTCTCAGCTCGGAATGACGGCGCAGAGGTACCCGGATGGATTCTTTGTTCAAAGAGCTGCAGTCGGTAGAAGTGGGAGATGCTGACCAAGTCTTTCTCTAATTTGAAACTTTGAGGCATGTCGTGATATTTCCAGTGCTTCATCTGCTGGGAATCATCCATTACGGACGAAATTCAATTTACTGAAAGTAGTAAAAGTGTAAAAGTGCACATACATCAGTCCGGTATATTCTGCAGCTGATGGATAAGATGATTAAACGACGAATGAAAGGAAGGATTGTGTGATCTGAACGAATGCTTCCAACATAACATGTATTATGACTTATCGCTCATGATCAAATGTCCATCTCCTTCTGCTTCCCATTTCCGTCTGGTTAGTTGATTCAACAATTATTGATTTTTATGGACAGGACATGCACCAGCAAGCATATCTTCCTCCTCTCCATGCATATCAATTGAACACAATAACGCCAGCTGAGAGGAATGAAGAAGGGACTTTTTCGGTAATCAGACACCCGTCACATTTATTCCATTTTTTAACCTACTAATCATCACTGTAACAGCAAATGTTTGGGAGCAGATTTCTTCAAGAAGTCAAAATTGATTGGAAGACACATGCTGATAAAGCGGACAGGAAATATTATTTTCTGACTTTCATCGCCGTAATGTAGCCATAGCAGCAATCCAACTTATTCACAGTTCGAGGCTTGCCAAAAAATCTCCATGATCAGAACAAATAACTTTTTACTTTTCTTTTTTTTACCAAAACAACTGATAATCAAAGCTTTATTCATTATCTGCAATTTTACTCGATAAGCTGGCCTTCAAACGATAGTAAAATGTTAATTTGAGTACAGCTTCTTTCGCTTTTCCAAGTTCATTTGTTTCAATGCTGTTCTTAAATTCTTTTCCTAACGTATTGATCTTAGTTTCCACTTCATTCAATAAAATCTTCAGTTCCTTCGGATCATTGTTCGTTACTACCAGTTCATTCAGTTCCATCATTTCCACCAAGAAATCCGTGCTATCTATTACATCTGAAGATAATATCGCAAATTATTCAATTACGGTTAAATTTTGAATTTCCAGAAAACAGGAAAAATTGAACAACGAAAAAAGATTCTCTAAATTAAGATTCAGTCCAGTAATAATCGAAAAAAAAAATTTTAAGAAAGTTAAATTACCTTCATTATCTAATGATTCCCCTTTCAATGTGAGCAGATATTTCGCCCTCTCTAACGGTTCGATCAATGTTTTATATGCTTCATTGAGATATCGTGAGCAATTTTCAGATATTTTTTTCTCTTCCTAATAAATGATAACTGAACTGTCATGAACATAAGATGGTAGAATTTAACTTAGTCGGTGAATTTTAAAGCATAGGAATTAAAAGTGAGAAAATGCTAACCGAATCATCCGTGAAACTGATATGAAATCTTAGGGTTTTCAGCTTGTCTTAAGACAACTGCTTGATCAGGTTTTTTAAATTCTCAGTGATAGAAATCGAATAATTAATTCGCCCACAAAAAAAGGGAGATGTTTTTGCTTCAAGATAATGGAAATACAAATGAAGATTTTTCTCTTTTATGAAGATGCAAACGAATTAAATTATCGAAATGCACAGTGTATTTGCAAAAGTGCATGAAGGCAACAATGTTTTTTATAGAATACGATTTAAAATGTTACTTGAGAACATTTTGAAAACTTGTCAGGATGAACAACTGACTGCAGTTTGAGGAAATTTATTTTCAGTAACGAAAGGTCAATATCGAAATTAGGAAGCAGCCCCAAATAATCGAAATAATTTCTGTCTTTAATTGGTTGAATGGCTGAACACATTGGACAGAAAAACTTTTCCTGTAACAAGCAATATTCATTTTATTAATGTGTAAAAAGATATCGTTTATGAGTTATTATATCAAATGTTTATAGAATTTTTCGGTTCAACAGATTTTATTTGCTTTTCCCTTCCTGCGCATCTGCATAATGCAATCTTAGAACCATAAGATAATACGAGCGAATCGAAAAGGAATTCCATCCAAGCAGATAAATAATTAACAAAGATGAAGAATTCGGTCTTTGATTTACTTGACTGTCAATATTATTTGTCTAAAGTCGAGATGCAAAAAATACCCAAAAATATGAAGTACTATAAATAAGGAAATTGAACGGAAAGCTATCATCAGAACACTAAATCCCTTTACACATTGAGAATATCTTCGGTTGGTCGCTTTCAGTCTGCCATCTCGTACTACATGCAATTTTGTAAAAGAGTGAAAACGTACCTTCAAACAGTCAATAGCTTTATGACATTTCCAACAATCCAGAGCTTTAGCGCATCCCTTTCTGATTTTACTGGAAAAAGAAACAAGCTGCCATTTCATGACTTGAATATGGCCCGCATACCCAATTTAAATTTTCGAATAAATTAGCAATTATCGAGAAAATGAAAAGCAAATACTCACCAGAAATTACGTAAGAGAAGAGCTGGTTTTAATCGGAACAAGTACATCTTCGAAAAAGATAAGTTCACACCTCAAGGTTTTTTCAAAGTGTGAAATTTTTTTTTAGTGAAATTTGTAACCGAAATTTTCAAAGTGTGAAAATTTCGGTTACAATTTTTTAGCAACACTGAAAAACTGAGACACAGAGATGATTATTTAAAAAAGCCTCCTACCACTTCAACAACGTAAGAGCCACGACAATGTACAACGCCATAGGACAACAGTCAAAACTAAACCCATAGAAGAATTATCGATCTCCACGACAGTTCTATTTTCGTCAATCTTACATCTTCATGGCTACCTAACGAATTTCTTTTTACATAAACATAAAATCTTGAAAGTCTCCAAATATTGTTAAGCATATCACAGAGTAGTCAACCAAAAACACATTAACGAACAAACGAATTTATTTCCAAATCAAAATTGTGTTTATCAAATTAACATAATCAAAATTATTAAAATCGGCAAGGAGTCCAATGTCCTGCATTTCAGTGACATTCAAAATGAGGGATGGACAATAATTTTTGCAGAATTTATTTTTTAAGTGATTCATAAAATAGTATGAAACTGAAAATTCAAATTATATTAATAAAGACAAGAAAAAATTACTATAGTGTTATAATTAAATATGTTTTCTGCTATATTGAATGATAACACTATAGTAAATGAAAATAATCTCACATAACAAAGATAATTAAAAATACTGCAGAGATCAACAAAAACAAACAGAAGCAACTGGGAAAATCACTTGTTGGCATAATTGACATACATTGACTGCGAAGGTGTTATCTTGAAATTATTCAAACCGGCACGAGCTGACGTTGCTTCAGCTTCCGTTTCGAATTCAACAAATGCAATATCTGGCCTATTCGGAATACGTCTGATGTCTTTCAGACCAGGGTAGCTGTAAAAAGAACACAGAAAATTTCCTTCGATTGTAGCACTTCAACAGACTCTGCATATATTATTCAAAAAATTTTGCGAACTACCTTCGTATTAATCGGGTATTTCAATATAAATGTTGAACTTTCAAGAATAATCCTGATAAAAAGCTTTCCAATAAAAACGATTTAATGTACTGTTAGGAGCTGTTTTACTTCACTTTTTGAAAATACAAAATCACCACTAAAACTTACGGATTAAAAAGAAGGGAAAGCATTTGCTCTGTTGTCTCTTCAGGTAAATTTGTACAAAACAGGATTTTATTTGGTGGATTTGTTTTTTCCGGAACTTCAGTTTTCCCAGTAGGGGCTTTATCCATACGCATCTAAAATGAAATTAAATCAGTGGCTAAACTATATATTTGAACTTTCTCTCTCTCTCTTTCCATATATATATATTCTAAGAAGAATAAACTAATGACTATATCCAGAAAATCAAATATCAACGAAATTTCACCTTTTTACTTTCCTTTACATGACCTGACTTTTTGCGTTTCTCTCCAGCACTTTGTTTGGCGAGGAGATGCTTTTTCGGACGATCTATATAAGTGCCTTTCGCTTTCGCAATGACATCAGAGTCCTCTCGCGCAAATTGTATACGCTGCAAAATAAAATATTTGAACATTCTGGTATCCCAGATTTGATTGACTGAAAAGCTGAAATGTTTGGAAGTGAAAAGTGACAAACGAGGATAAATGAAAACTTGTTATGGTAGTGATGTCTAGAATTGAAAGAATTCCAAACAAAAATGGGAACAAAAAATCACAAAAATATGAAAAATAATGACCCATAGGATCAATTAATAGAAGAAGGTTTTACTACACCAATTGTAAATAAATGAAACCCACCATAGGCTTGTCATAAAATGGGAAGCCTTGCATCGCACGCAAGGCATTCGTTGCTGAACTTATTTCCTTGAATATCACGTGTGCCTGTAGAAATTTATGCACTAATTAAGCAAGAAGGGGTATACGACAAGACTTTAACATAATTACGTCTGAAGGCAGAATTCAGTTCTCACAGATAAGTTCAAAGATAGAAATTAAGAATTTTGTTGATGATGGCACTATCTATTCCTAGAAGCTTAATAAAATAAGACAAACCTGTCCACGCATTTTCAGTGTTTTGAATGCCATTATATCAATGATCTGCCCGAACTGCGAAAAAATCGCATAAAGGGCTTTTTTGAGCTCTGAAAAATTTACCCATCACATTGCAAGTACAAATTATCTTTCCCACATGATAACTATCGTAGTTCTAGTAAACCTACTTGAAATGGTTATGCTCGATTAGAACTAACCGGAAGAGCTGATCAAAGTGCAAAACCAACCTTCCTTTTTCGTTTTCTCATTAAGATTATTGATATAAATGGTATGGTTTGGCTTTACATCCATGGCGAAGAGATCTGAAACTAGCCAAATCACAATAATCTCAACGAAATACGCGCTCTTCTCTTCGTTCTCTAAATATGAACCAAGGGGAAAAGTAATCACTACTAGGTAAAAATCTTATCAGCCTGAAGAATTGATAAAACACAATGCTATCTTACTCCTATCTTCAGCCATTTCATAGAGAGATATCCTCGTTATGAAACTCACTGATCTCATGCATAGATATTTGATAAGAAATCTATAAGTGATGAGGGAATTGTTGAATGAATTACAAAAATTTAGCATCCAAGACGTATTGTTGTTAAAGAATGGGAAACGCATATAAGTAAATGATACTAAACTGTGGTTTTCTCTTTAAGATAATTTACAAGAATTTTAATTTCTGCAATATGTTGCAGTTGTGAACTATTCCAATCAGATGTTTCTTATCAGTGTTATTCAATCATTCGGACACTATCTACCTTTCCTGATGATTATACCATTGAATATCGGAAGATATCGCGAAATTCGTTTCTCAAAAAAAAAGGAAAAAATCATTTGTCAGTACTTTGCCTCCTTTTGCATATAAACAACGCACAAGATAATTCTGTCAAATTATCTGGACGAAATCAAAAGTTCAAAGACTACTTATCTCTATTGTTTCAAAATAGAAATGTTCATTACTAACCAGTCCAAAGAGCGCTTGCATCATGGCAAATGAGAAATCTTTTGTACAAGAAGCTTGTCGGTTTGAGAAAATCAATTTCATTTCGAGGCTATCTATTTGAGATGTTGCTGTACGGTTTCAGACATGGAGCTTCGATTACCTAGTTTTGTGATAGTGAGGATGTGGGATTTGTTATACAGTTACTTTTATTTCAGGTAGACAGATAGATTCAGCTAAAGTGAAAATATATGGTATTCTCATTATGAACGTTTGAGTATCGCATTTCTTCTGGACGTGCTGCATCAAAGTTTCAACTGCTGAAATCAAGATGGTTAGTAAAGTTGTTACTGAATGAGTAACAGAATAATAAAGTACCAGTAGACTCGCTGTGATATTTCAGACCTTCGATATTTCAAAACTAATTCGCCGAGATTTGCCAAACGCAGCTCATACACTTTTCCGGACTTTTTGCACTTACATAATGTAAACCTACTCTTGTTTCCATTTTTTTTAGCCTAACTGGACACACGTTTTCTGGGGCGCCTGCTTTTGGTGTTATCCGGTATATGTTCTTGCCAATTTACATCGTGTGGAAGTTATCAAATATGATATATATGGAAACTTAATACAAGACAAGGTGAATTCGCCATTTTAATTTTAAATAAGATTTTGGACTTTTAAACCACATTACGGAGTAATTCAAGCTTTGCAATACAACAAATCGGCTGACTTATTTATATGTTCATAGGCTTGCTCCAAATTTTAGGAGATGCACTTTAGGAGCGCTTGTCCTATCATGTTAATCTATTTCAGGCAGTAGCTGAATACTGGTGGCGTTATCCCTCCAAAAAAAATGCCCGACAATAGATGTCTAATTCTCGACCGCAGAAGTCTCTTTCGTCCATTACACAGTGGTAACAAATTATCTACGTAGGCACAAAACCCACAACACTATTCAAGGTGCAGAGTGCATGATTACCCAGAACTTCAAGTTCATACTTCTCCCACATACTTCGTTTCAGTAAACTTTAGCACCACTAACTTTCTACACCGCTCATCAAATCCACTAAGTGCCGTCCAGAACATACTGTAAGCTAAAATTGTTCGGAATTCTACCGAAATGCAAACTTCACATTCTTCCGGAAGTGAATCAGCTCATGTTATTAGTTTTCTCAGACTCCTTAAATCCTGGCTTTGCATCACAAACCTGTACCAAAGGACAGAATCTACACCGATCCAAACGCAAAATAGCGTAATCGTCAAATCATGAAAAGAACACACACTACAGCAACTCCAGGCTGTTGCTATCGTTACGCAACAGACTTCTTTATGTTTCAAGCATTCCTCGAAATTTAAAGATTTTAACTTGAAACAAATCAAGATGCAACCTTTTCCTGAATGAGGTTTGCATACAAAACACCATAATATTTAACATACAAACAATAACATGAAACATACAAACACATTGCAGATGGAAATTGAAAATGTAATATAGCTTATACACAATAGAAAACGTACAAATCAATATATCAGCAAAATACACTCAAAATAATCAATGATAATGACGTTTAAACAACCAATCCATTATGAATAATTAAAATGCTTCAAGACGTTAACAATTAATTATAAAATAGTGCTTACATTAATTAACAAGTACGATAAACTCACAAACAATCTTGATTCTCGCGGTGCAAAACGAAGAGCACATTTATCAATAGTCAATAACAACATATTTAAACACACAAATGTAAGATGAAATAGGTAGCGAGAAATTAAAAACACACAAATTGTTCTTAGATCAAATGAATTTCACTTCGTCCCATCACAATTATTTTCGGCACCATCCCGATCAACGACATTCACTCCTAACTCAAACGCAGAAATCATGACTGCGTTTCATATGTAACTACTGCACAGCTAAGTAAACAGAATATTGAGACGTGATGTAAAACATAATCAGGAGAAACAACATTTTCTTTCAAGTACACCGGATACCGAGCAATGTTTCCTCAGTTGTCGTTCACAACGATATCACCAACGTCTCTCTTTCTGGCCTGAGCAATCTACGACCCAAAAAGTTAGACCTTCCTTGCTCCTAAACACATTTTATTAAAGAAAATCCTTGATTTCATCAGCGGAGAAACTTGAAGTTGTTCTTTCGGAATCCTTAAAAATCTGGTCTTTCGACATCATTCTAATTTTAATTTCAGATTACGAGTGAGGCAAAGCTTCTAAGTTTGAAGAAAGATTTTTAGGTATATTAAGTCAACAGAACCATGTACAACAAAAGCATCTCACTTAATCAAATAAGATTTTCTTATTAAAATAGGAAAGTTTACTAAAACTATCAAGGGAGAAATGACTACCCATGAATACGGCTGTTTCTCATGGACATTTAACCACTTTTGGATCTGGACCCGGAAAAATTCCTGTTGCGTAGCTACATTTCAGTAAGCATGGAGAAAAATAGTTATAAAAGCTACCGTCACAAAACATTCACATAAAACGTTCAAGGGAAAAAGGAGCAAAGAATAATGCTTCATTAACTTGAATTTTATTATGTGGAAGAGGTGCATAACCAAAATTTGTTATCAGCATGCTGGAAATAAAAAAACATCCAAATAAAGTTTTCTGTTAATGATAGATGCTGCTTTTGGCATTTTAATGGAACAACTGTTAATCAGCAACAATATACTTCCACCACCAAAAAATAAAAGAAAAAGAAGTTAGGAAAGTCTGAGCAAATTTATAAACTAAGCCACAATAAATTACATTTAATAAGACTCTCTCAGTATATTCTAGATCTCCAGACTTCTCACATTCGTTCGTTACTCAGTGTTTCCCTGATCCTTCCGCACGATCTCTAAATATAGTAAATATGGAAGTTACAGCACAACGATTAAAATATGATACCACGAAAATATCTAATTTCATCCAAACAACACAAGACTATTGATCCATTAATTGTCGAATTCTATAATTATTCAACAACTAATTTTTAATTCCAATGTATCTTAATTTTAGTATAATTCATCTTAGGCATGCATAAATTATACAAAATTAATCCTCCCAAAAATCTTTAGTAGCAAACAAACCTGTTGCATGCGTCGCCTATGTTCATCGATTCTAAGAAGTATAAACCTGTATTGTGAATCACGCTTTTCAAAAGAGCCCATGTTCACAAAGGTCTCCGTTTCAAAGCATTTTACATACAGTATAAGACAGCTTCACTTCCTCAGTCTTTGTTTGGTATTACTTTTTTCTCCAGACTGCTACAAGTTACAGTACAACATTCCAATCATATAATATCCCTTGAAACTTGAAACACGACAGCGCTGCAGCTTGCCATCTTTATCGGATGGCTTCGCTGCCTTTATCATATTGCTCTTTGTGATAATGGCATTGGACCGAAAATGTAAGTGAAATTCATGCGCGACCTTCTCGTTTTCATTTTCATCACTTCCAAGCACTATTATCCCAAAGTTCGGGATAATCTGCCCAGATCTGTGACCCAACATCCCTTCAAATTTCCTTACTTTCCAATTTATATCCTTAGACTCCTGAATTATCGATCCAAACTTGGCCACATCTTCTTTTTTCTGTTCATTACTTATCTTCTCAGAGAAGGACGGAAAATCTGCGAGCAAAAGAATCGGTTAGCACAAAATTAGAAAATAATCGAGCGAAAGGTAATTGTGCCATAAAGAAATTATGTTTCTGAAAATTGTGTCCCAACCTACAAAACATGCAATCAAACATGCAATCAAACAAGACAAAAAATGTTTGTGAAATATCAGATCCATTTTCAAGATTCAGGTTTGTTTCTAAAAACACTAGGACCAAGAAGCATGCAATCGCTAGTTTTTTCATAAAATTCACAAGCTAAGCACGAATATAGCTACTACTACTGCTAAGCAAAGCGATATTTGTCTATCTAAGACAAATTAACTGAAACGTAAACACATTAAAATTACCGGATGCTGAGCTGGTTGTATTGCTCAAAGCAGAATTTTGCGCAGGATTTTTAGGATGTACAGTGTTCAAATGTACTTCGAGTTTACTGTAGCTACTGCATTTGAAGGCACAAACATCACAGCTATACATAATTTCAGCAGAACATAGTTTTACTTGATGATCCGTCACCAAATGTTGCAGCATATTGAACGCATATTGCTGAAAAAGAAAAAAAATCCATCATTCTAAATTAACTTAAATCAGTTAAAATAGATCTTAAAGTTAAGATACTCATAAATGGTGCTTCATGAAACAGTTATCAATTTAAAACTAAACAGTAAGCAAAACTGAATAATAAAAAACAATATTACCTTCCCGCAATGCTTGCAACGCCCACCATCTTCCTTTTTCTGTGCTTTTGTTAAGAGATCAGAAGTAACGAGGCCATGTGCCATGACAAGATGTCGTTCTAATCCTTCATATGTCCAGAATCTATCGCGACAACGACTACAAGCCAGTGGTGCACCCTTCAACAGCTGATTTTTCATATTTCTTAATTAGCAGTAAAATATAAACTTGATTAGTAAAGCTTAAAATGTGAAACATTATAGATAATCTCACTGGAAACAACGGACCGCATTCACTATAAAATGCTTGCTTACCTGTTGCATATCAGCTGATGTTTTCCCTCGCATCTGTTTATGAAAGAGTTGCAAGTGTGTCAGATACCGATCCCTATCCTGGACATTCTGATCACAGATTTCACAAACATTGTTATTATGTCCAGAGGATATAGTTCCACCTAGTTGTGTACGCGATGTTGGTACCTGCAATCAAGAAAACGAATAGACTTTTTTACCCGTAATTCATCACATTACATCTTTAACATTCTGACTTTAAATTTCATTTACCTGAAGAAAAAAAAGGAGGAAAAAATGGAAAGATTGAAAAAATTATGAACTTCTTGTTACAAGCCAAAAGATCACATCACTACACTCCTGTACTTCAAACAAGTGCGGAATTATTCGAGGTCTGTTTTAGGGAAACCAGATCTAACATTTTGTTTGAATCCGAATTTTCTTCCACTTTAATTTATAACGGTTTTAAAGACAGTTCTTGGCTAAATTATTTTGATAGGCAGAAAAAAAATCCTCGTTCTTAAAAGGAAAGCTAAAAACAACAACAACGTTATAGGACCAATTCGTTGGCTCGGTAGACAAAGACTACGATAATTTGAACCAAAAACATATCCGAATAGCTTCATGCGTAATCCATGATATTAATATAATGATGCGATTTTCCTTCTATATAATCCAAGCAACCGATTTTCATCAACACCGTAATGTTTGCATAACAAAAAAAAATTATATGAGATTATCCATAACTTTCAGATGTTTCCTGAAAGTACAAAAAAAAAAAAAATAATATACTTGCGGTGGTGCCCTAATACGTCCGGCAAGTGAAGCAGCCGCATGTTGAGCTACAGTTGGCCCACGAATCCCGGCAGCTACCCCACGCTGGGCGAATAAAGACAATCCCGGAGTACGCATTCCACTAACAGCAGCACGCTGCAACTGTTGCTGCATCGCTGAAAAGTATCACAATTAACAAATCAAAGTAAACACAGCTTTGAAAATCTATCCAAGTAAGAACTGGAATGCTAGAATGGCATTCGAATAAAACACCTGAGAACAACTATAAATTTCTGGTTTCTAATACAGATCAACAAGCAATATATCTTATTTTCTTACCTGCCAAAAGACTTGGATTTCCTATTAAAGAAGACATCTTTGCCTGCTGCTGATGATGAGCTACCGCTTGCGCTGCCCTTATCCTTTGCTACAAATTCTTTTTATTATCCAGCACAAAATACAAATGTGGAAAAAGTATTACCAGTCCTTCGTTTTATTTTATTTTCAAGATTGCAAAATAAGAATATCTTTCTTGAATTGCTCTAAAACTGAAGAGCAAAATTTAATGCCCATGCAGACTAGACCTGCACATAAATTATGTTTAAAAGAAAGAAAAAAAAAAAAAAAAAAAAAAACTTCGATCCTCTAATAGTACCTGTTGTAAAAGGAGTGCAGCCTGCTGTTGCTGTGCTACCAAAAGTGCTGAATTAGTCACAGCAGTCTGACTACGTCGTTGCTGCAGCTGTTGTTGCTGCTGCTGTGCCAGCTGAGCTCGTTGCAGTTTCTGAAATAATTCAAAAAATAATGAACAGAAAGACATGATTACTACAGATAGAATCCTGCCATAATTTCCAAAAATTTTGTAAAAATAATGAAAGGTCGATGCATCTTGAAAAACGACCATGAAACTTATTATCACTCGTCCAAGAACAAGAAAATTATAAACAAACCTCTACTTGCTGCCGCTGCGCCACCTGTTGTTGTTGCAATATTGTAGGATCAACAGGAGGCTTATCCCATAACCAGTGATTGATGGCACTGACGTCTTGGGGATGCTTTGGTGCCATTATTAGACTGAAATACAAGCTAATGATGGGAATGAGAAATCCTTGGAAATCATCATAGAGACTGCCAATTCTGTTAGTTCATTCACATAAATAGGATCAAAAACAAAACATTTCTAGGTTAAACCAGCAATTTGTACTCACCGAACTCTATTTAGATCTCTTCGACACATTTTCAGGTGTTGGTCCCGTTGTCCTTTGTACATAAAGTCTTCGTTACAACACGGACAAGGGTTTCGAGGGATAGCTTCTTCCTTCCCAGCTATCAGATCGTGTTCTCTTCTGAATTTCGTAAAATCAGATTAAAATTCTTTAATTCCATAATCAAAATGACAGGATGAACAAAAAACGTACAGATAATGCTGCGAAATCATATTTTCATTGGTGAAGAATTCAGGACACAGCGCACACTGATATTTCCTTCCATCAAAGTGCGGTGTCTGTCGATGCACCGAAAGAATGATTCGTGATTCAGTTCGGAAATTGCACAGCTGACAAGTATACTGTTTCAGTTTATACGGTTCATTTTTCTTCCGTAAGGCTTCCCATACTGGCTTAAGCTGCTGTGCAACCTCAAATATGACTTGTACGTTTCAAATCTTTAATTAAGGAAATAAATACTTTCACGAGTTATACAAATATAAAGTTCATAATTTTCTGTCCTGTGTTTTTCTTATATAGAGTTCGTACATTCATTCCTGTATTTGGTACAGAAATGAATGTATGAACTCTATATAAAAAAAAAACAGGACCTTACACTTAAAATTACAGAATGAATTTGAACATACCTGTTTATATGTTTCCATATTTTTCGGAGTTTCAGGCAAATTTTTTGCATGGACGATATCAGAATATGTTGATTCCTGGACAAGATCTTGTCCAATGTCCATCAGCAACTTGGTCATATGAGGAGCAGGATGTCCCAACTTCAACAAATGTCGTTCGCGTTTTTCAGCTTCGGAAAGCTTTGGCCTTTCGTCGCCGAACATTCGTCCGATTACTTTTGACAAAGGTGCATCAGGATCATGTTCGATCAGCAAATCCACAACCTGCAAGGATTTTAGCGCCTTTGTGGGCTAAATATTTCGATGATTTTCTTAAATCACTAAACAGCATTTCAGTTTTATTCCAAAACATTAAGATTTCGCCAAGTTTTTAATAAACTAATTCGCACATAGTTCTAATAAATGCTAAAAAATACCTGCGATGGTGGGAAACTGATGGTGTTTGGCAATACCAACTGCTTATCCAATATGAGTTTCCGAACTGACAAAGGTTCACGTTGTACTTGAATATTGATAGCTCCTAACAATGCATCCAACACTTTCCTGCAATGAAAATAAAACATGGACAGATATAAGGACACAAAATCATGTAGTCACTGATCTTTAAGAATCATGGGACAGCTGCTACTAAACTGATCAAATTATTACATTCAAGATCTTTTGCGCCATGTATTGCCTATCAATTCTACTTATCATAAAATCACTAAAGATTTTCTCATGATCAGAGAAGCTTGCCAAATATCTTTTAAGTGCTGATAGCTCAACAGCCTGCTAATAGAAATAATGCAATTGAAATAATATATCCTTAAATCGCTTATGCCCGGTTCAAGCACTTACCTTTCAACATTCGAATTTTTATCGATTGCATCTTTGACATAGGCTTCTAACTTGTTCAGTAAAGCTTCACCGCTTGTCAATTCTGGTTTCTTTTCCCCTGCCTAAAATGCACTTGATATAAAATCGAATAAAGCTAAGAAAAAAAAGTTACTTTTTGTTTGCCCAAAATATGATACGCAGCTCTGGGAGAGATGCAAATAAACCTGAGTATCTGGGTCGTCTGGCACCGGTGATTTTGCTTTTTTCTTTTTCGCAGGTGGCTCACTACCTGGATCAGGTTCATCATGATCGTCATCTAACTCTGCAAAACTAAGCATTCTATATATAAATAAAATTTAATCGTGATAACAGTGGCAATTTGATAGGCTTATATCCAAAAACATAGATAAGAATTGATGGAAAGTTTGGAAGCAAGGCACACATTCGACTCATTAACTTCTGGTAACATAAGAAGAATATTAAGAAATTGTTCTTTTACTATGAAGAGGGAGCTGGCAATGAAGGAAAAAAATACGACGGGTAAAAAAAAATATTAATTGGAACAATATGAGATTTGAATCTCGATAGACCTCAATAAAGACAGCACTTTCTATTATACAGCATTAAACAGTTGAGATGACCATATTGTAGAATTTGACACATCGCTTACCTATACATTCCACAGCTGTCGATTTATTAGTACTACATCCGGTGAACAGCGGTGTCTTACCATTTCCTTTATTTCCGCAAAGATCATTTTCAATTACAATATCTTTTTCTATCATATCCAATCCCTTACAATCTGTAAAATCTATGTCGAAGATCATCTCAGTAAAATTGTTATAAATAGAGCGCATCATACGACAAACTTAAGAAAACGGTTTATAATATGCAATAAAAATTGCTACGCAATAAAATTCACAAAAAACCAGCAAAATGAACACTTCAGAATGATTCTAAAAACGAACCCTTCTTATCAATGCTGTTGACATAACCATTTTCACCGGAAAAAGTTGGCCTGGTGCAATCACCATTACTCCTATCATGCTGATGCTGTTCTTCATTATCTACAGCCTTTTCACTAGCCCAGATACCGTTTCTGATTGCTTCTATTGATTTATCCAAATAATTTTTCGAATTGTCACTTGAGATCGAATTGTTCTGAGCATTCTTTAGCGACGACTGCAAAATAGAAAATGGATAAAAGTATCAGAGCTTTTGAATCTAACAATCCTACGAAACAAATCAAAAAAATTATAGTAACACATTTCGTACAAGTGAAAATGCAAGACAAGTGATAACGGTAGTCGACTGTATTCCAGCCTACAATTGATAAGTTCTCTATCATTTATTTAAAGAAAATGAAGACTTTAAAGAAAATGAAGACTTAGAATAAATTATTGTTATAAATCACGACGTCAATTTTGAAATCTTTCGAAAAGTTAAAAACTACTTGTAAAGAAGAATCCACGTCAATACCAGCTGATGTATGCAGTTCGTTCTCAGTTACTTTACAATTGTTAGCTGTCGACTCATCGTCCAAAGTAATCATTTTGCAGTATGCACCGCGAGAATAGAACGACTGAAGAAGTACCAACTGAAAACATACATCCTGTACTTAAAATCTTGCAATCCGAAACAGCACCCCTGCGAACGTAACATCTTGAGATATAATTGAAAAAAAAAAAAAAAAAACATTAAGCTGAGAACTTCAGATTAACAAATGCAAGCAAATGCAAGCAAGCCTTTCAACTCCAGCGAATTTTGTCGAAATGCGCTTGGAATGAAACAGTTATAATCAACATCGAAGTGGGTACTGCATCTGACAGTTGAAATATCATGAATATCCAATTCATCTCTAAAAAGTGACTCCTCAAGTCCAGTACTAGCTTCACATCATAGCAGTATGTCCAATCATGTAAATGGAGTGAACAAAAAATATCTCACACGCCTAAAAACCGAAGATCAAGGCCGGTCCGAAATATTTCTATGTTTGTGGCCACTCAGCACCATTTCGTAGAAGCTTAAAAAACGATACACAACCCAGCTTTATTTTTCAGATAAATTTCCACTTGGACGCGAATAACTGAAATTGTAAAATCAAGGAAATTGCCTTAGTAGGTCCCCAGGATAACAAAAGATGTTGCATAAAAACAGACTTCAAGTCAGGATAGCAGTTTGGGATGGATGTCTCCACACCAAATCAATTAGAAGGAATGACAGTCCTACAAGTTATGTGAAAAAAATTCGAAAATGCATAAGTACATCAAAATACTTCCGAACAATCAAGCCCACAGGTATACAAAACCTGCTTAGTAGCAGCAGAACCGAAGGACGAAAATTGTTAGAAGAGGATCCCGGTCGACATTCGCAATCCGTTCGGTTTCGGTGGGTACAGCTGCCGCGTGCGAATTCAGGCAGTTGCCGCATGCGAGAGCGTCTATATATCGATCGATCCCAGAGCAACATATACCCTTTCACCACAATATATATTGACGGTGGCGGTCCACGTCAACTCAACACCAAAACCCACTCGACAGCATTTAAAGAGAAAGAATCTGATCGTGGTTAACTGGAAATCCCCGATATCAACCCACTTACGAGAAATTTGCGAAATCCAAGAACTTACCAAAGATGAGAGAAAAAAGTCTAGGAACACCCTTCGAAATTTTCAGGCTTCTAGTCAATGAACCAACATCTTCCGCAGGAACGCACCTTTCACCCCGAATTTGTGGAATACAAAATTAATCTACATGAAATGAACATTTTAGAATGAAGATCTGCAGAGAGCAGATTTTTCTTTTTTTCAAATCCAAATTTGTTATTTGCAAAACGATCCGGAAGTTGTGCCACAATATTCCCGAAGAAAACGGAATATTTTCGAAAAAACGAGCGCTCAGCGGTCAGCGACATTTTGTACCATAGGTTCCAATGTAGTCATCAATTATATGGTTACTTTTTTAACCACTCTTCCAGCTTATCTTCTCCTATTGGTACATGTTTATCTTCTACAATAAGGGTTAAATCCGTCTAAATATCTGATATAATTTTTTTGGATTTGAAACATCTCGACTAAAGGAGATCCATAAAACTTTTGAATTAAGACCGATGATGTTAGAACCCAATGTTTCAGTCTATATCCACCATTATTCCAATCAATATTTCCATTTTTCGAAAATAAAAAAACCATGTTTCACAATAAACTTTCCCAGCTGTTTAAGAAATCCCAATAACACATCGCAAAGTATTCAAATGACAGTTAAGACTGGTCAGCTAGGGAAGTTAGTGCTATGTTTGATTTCATGATAGTAAAAATAAAATAGGCCAAAATTTTCAATAACTAGAATGCAGGCTTCACTTGCTCTTAATCTTGTTAAGAAGTTCATTTATTTACAGGGCTCAGTGCTGGGCAGAAGATATTAAGACTTCCGAAAGGATTTTCCAATGTTACACAGTGCATAATTCTGACGAACTCCGTTGGCGCTCACTGTTAATATTCAAATTTCAAATGCGAGCACGACACCTTCGGAACAAAAAAAAGTACAACAGATTTGCCTGATAAGTAATGTAAAGAGTCAGTATGCATACTTGCTTTTCAGTTGGTCTCTAACCGTTTGTTTCATGCCTCTGTCATATACATACGCACATATACACACATACATACATACATACATACACACATACATACATACACACACACATACATACATACATACACCACATACATGACAGCTTTGAATTTACAGATTTTGTCCGTAGCAGAGCCTTCATCCAGAATCGAAAGATATTAACTTCCGATTCCCCAGGTCTCTACTGTTTACGCCAATTTCATACTTTTTTCTCACAAGACATTTCCTCACTTGTATCTGGAAATGAAAATCCTCGAGACTACTCAAGATTAAAAAACTTCTTAACTCATTTAATACAATCAATGAATTGCCATTTCACACCAGAAGCTCAATGAAAAATAAAGCATTGAGATAGAAGTTTGCGTGGCCGCAGCCCGCATCACGTACGTGATGCTCACTTTATTATACGTCCGTCTCCGTACAACATAACCGCTCCCTCCAGTATAAAAACCATCCTACGCTGACATAGGCAGCGATACGCAATACCGGTACCGACCGACCGACCGAACAAATAGACATTTGCAGGCAACGCCTGAACAATTGATGTAGGTCTTGCCATACCACCTCTTCTTCGTTTGTCTTCGCCGCGTCGTCGCGCGACATCAAGGTATCAGTATCGCAGTAGTTGTGTGAACGTCACTGGATAGACAAAGGAAGCACGGCCGATATTACCGCTGATGAGTCTCTCTGGTTATGTTCCACAGTTCCCATCTGATTTAGTGTTTCTCCTCGAGATAATGGCCAAAGGTGAAGGGGTCATATTACCGACTAATGGTGCTTTGATATTAAGCACACCTGATTTCTGAAGATTTTGGAAAACTTGGAACTTAAGCTTCGGAGAAGACTTAAATCCACTTGAAGTTCAGAAGGCCGTCAAAACTAACACTTTGCAGGCGAGTTGTATTTGACATCGAAAGTGCGCAAGGAATAGTGCTTTTCAGATTGACCCCTAAGACAACTGCGCATTTAGCCTGGAAGGCCAAATCGTGAGTAGCGCGACGGTCCGAAGTTTGAAGTTTCTTCATGACGCACGACAACAAAAGAAAATCAATAAGGACATATTGTAGAACGGGAGATGTGATCTTCTAGTTCTAACGTGCAGTGTTGTTCTTGCTATGCATTAATATAAGAATTGGTCGTTTAGAAATAATAGGACTTCCAAATTAATCAAAGGAATGGATAGCTGAAAGAGTTCTAAAAACAGTATAATGTCCTCTCAATCATAAGCCGTAGCAACAAATCAGGAAAGACTCACAGACCCCACTTGGCCAAAAAAATATTAAGCGAAATTCGGATTCCATCCTGTCATTCCACTATTAGCTTGACCATTTCGAAGAGGAAAGAATTTTGATCACTTTTTTTAAAATTCCTTCAAAATGTCACAAAATTGAACTCTCACCATTGTCAAATACCGGAAACTACTCAGATTAAGTCAATAGCTGAAAGGAACTGGATGACAGACTAGTATACAGAGGGATAATCGCAGTCGATTAGAATGCGATACATTTCTTACGCAGAACAACTGTACAAGCGGTACATGAAGGTTGTGATGAGAAAATAAAGTTCACCTAATTTTGTAACGCTGGGACAACGGTGAGTTTATATGTGTGCTTCAGAAGAGGGTGAGAATAAGGAAATAGAAAGACGAAATAATTAGTGACTTCACATCGAGAAACAGGTATCTGGAGCGCCGTTGTCTTATGGTTGTCCATTCGGAAGAAAGCACTTTTGGATAGAAGTCATCACAGGCGACGATTACTGAAAATCGATCGTAGAGATACTCTCTTGCGGACTGTAATATCTATACTACAGAACATAATTCATCGCTTACATGCTGCTGCTGCTTCTCCAGAATAAAAATCATGATTGTTTGATTTATGCTGGTATGTCGAATGTTTTTGAGAAACCGGTAAATATACAAATTTTTCTGCTCGAAATCAAAGTTCAAGCTTACCATCACTACACTCTATTTAGTAAAATCAAAAACTATAAATTGTTATACAGCAGATTTCATTGAAAGTGCCAAGCAGCTTTCTCTATCCGTGTCATCATAACTTGAGTAATGCAATTTGCTGTACGTATATTTTGCAAAATTTCCATAAAAAATTCGATGCATAGAAAGCTTAAGTATTGGAACAAGGTGCTCCGGCTTAGTTAGCAAGTAAAAGCTTTGGTTGCAATGCAATTAACAAACAGCTTATTCCACCTAACCGGATAGCTATGAACAATGCAGAAATCATTTATGAACATTTTGCATGATAACTTTTAGACGTATGCCTCAAGTGAGATGACTGCTTATGAAACAAAATTAAGCATGAATATATTCGTAAGATCACAATATAAATATTCTAACAAATCATTTAATCTTAGTGCTCGTTGAGCTATCGGTGATAAAACGCAGAAATTGTTCGAACTGAAATCAGTGGATACTAATGACATCTATGTAAGATTCCATATCTGTGAATAATCAAGAATCATCAAAAATATGCAGAAAATTTCTCCTAAGCAATTTCACTACTTTCAGAAGTTTCCTTCAATAGCAATTTTTCGCACCAACAATTTTTCTATTAATCAACTAATAATTGAGATGCAATTACAGATTTCTTTATTTTTTCCAAAAGCGATGGGATAATATATTAATTTGGGCACTTCAATCCTTCATTTAGTTTTCTGAGCATTCTTTCTTCTCATGCCTGATAATTGCAATTAAAGTTGGAAATTACGCTTTTCTTTTTTTACCTAAGTATATGATGCAAATGACCCATCAAAAAACCCATTAAAACGCAAGAGCACTAAGTCTTGTATACACTTGAGCATATTCTGATATTTCTTCTATTTATCATGAGGAGCGTGGGACCTTCAGAATCACGTACGTCAAGTTCCAGTAATCTTCGCATTTTGAATTTTTCATGATATCACATTCCAGCATACGAGCGGTCTTAAAAAGAGTTGGCGAAGAGCCAAATTTTTCGTATACTCGAAGTTTGGTTGTGTAGATGGTGTTGGTGTCTAGAACGTACTAGTGGCGTAACTTGGTTCCGTTGGAGGAGTGGCAGGTCTTCAGGTGTTGCAGTCACCCGCTGATGGGTACTTTAGAGCGGTCGCGAGATCATGAAGTATAGAAGAACAGATAATTCGCATTTGTCGAGATCGCCTAGTTCTTCATTTTCATGTAAACTCTCTCGAATTCCGGATGATAAATCCAAACAACTTATGAACGGTGAGCTCTTTCATGTCCTTTCTTTTCATTGCGAGATGCCAATTCATTATTCACTATACTTACTGTATAAGTAATATGCTTTACCTTTAAAAATTTAAAATCGGTCTATCGTGCGGGATTTTCTTGTTCTTATGTCAACTATATTCATTACTTAAAGCAGGTCGGCATCATCTTTAATATCTGAAATTTTTGGAGAAGGATTTATAGACAGTGACTCATCTTGTAAATTTAACCTAGAGGATTATCATTAAATTGCAATGAACTTGCTTCAGGCAGCTCGTATTAATTCATTTTTCAGTAGGCATGCCCGAAGATTGTTTTAATTTTTATGTTCTAGCAGCGTGTATTTCTTTTCTTTTATTTTTCATGCAGGCGCATTATCTCCATTACATACAAGGCGTGGACCTCTGAATGATTTGGTGACGCCAACTCCTGATTTTGCCGAATTTAATTATTTGGAAGAATGCCCCAAACTGCTAGCCGTAACAAGTGATGATGACTGCCAGAATGTTGCTGTTGCCTTCTCTGACTTGGTTTTTCTTAACTTTATAAAGTTAATAGATACTGCTGTTGCCATTAGTATGAATTTGACGTAAAATTTTTCTTCTAATGCATGACTATAGACGGCTTCCGTACAACAGTACAAGTATTCAAATTTTTCGTGCCCTTCAGTTATTATTATACACAATTTCAGGATAAATTGCAAATAGAGTTAGAGCAAATACTAGTACACACGACGGATCATCAGAAGAAAATTTACGGAGAGATTACCTTTCTCACTACTGGCGATTATCCTTCCGATGATATCTCTAACAGGCTGATGCCTGTATATGAGCTTAAAACTTCGGAATCTCTACCCAGTTGCAGTAAAGAAATTGAGAGAGAACCGTGAGCCAATTTTTGCGGAGATTTATTTAGTGAAAAAATTTGTGCGATCGCGCGATTAGAAATAATTTGGATTTTTCAAAATTCTTTTCTTTATTGTTATTTATTGAGAATATTCGTTATTGTTTTTATTGACCGATGTTAAATTTTTTTCGATTCAGAATAATGGAAGACCTATGCACGGATGGTGAAATAAATTGGCTAGATGAAAGTTTTGATGTGTGGCCACCAATCAATTTATCTCAAAAATTCTGGGTTTTCGCTCGTGAATATCTCGATCCCGTAGATGAAGAATACTTGCAACAGTGGTGGTCAAATATCGTTCATCTTTTTATTAATGATGATATTTCAAAGTCGACGTCTCAATTATGTCCACGTAATTCTCTCCATATATCTTAAATTTTTAGATGGCTACAAAACAATATTTAGCTCACTAACACAGTGGCAGAAAATCCTAGGTCTTTTTCAGCTAGTTGGAATTTGAAATACTGAAGATGCCCAGTTAGCTTTGCTTCATTTAGAAAAGTTAAATTTTAAAGACACGTAGTTCATTTTCGGATATGTCTGGGATAATGAATTTTCGAAAATTTTCGTCGATCATTTGATGTCATGATTCATTTTAGCTTGCTAGAAAGAGAAAAGACATGAGATTAAAGTTGGTAGATCGTGCAAGCTGCACTGAATCTGGCAATGGTCAAATATTTTGAAACTTTTTATAAGCAAATGTTATTTTAATGCATTATATTATAGCGACAGAGAAAAAAATTACCAACTGTGACACCCTACTGCACGATCATAAAACCAGCTCTTTGCCATCTTATTCGAAATGGGATATCTCAACATCGCTTCACCGAAACAAGTGCGAATACTTACTTTTTTAGATTTCAAGACGTCGATTTCTTTATCACGTTTGGTTTTTAATTTCGAAAGAATTCGATTCTTTTTTAAATTTGGTTGTTATAACAAATTTAAGTAATTGTATATCAGTACTTATGCTTAATTTCAGGTCTTTCATATCCACTAAAAATATCTCTTCATCAATAAGATTGAAGCTGCTTAACAACGATTCGTCGCCACCACCGAATAAAATAGCAAGGTAGTCAATGTGATCGGATTTCTTGGAAAGAGGAAAATTCGATTTTTCCCATCTTTGATGTTTATAATCACACGTTTCTCTTAGATATGAAAAAAGATCGCCGTCACAGTCATCCGGAAAAACTGTATCATTGCTCGATGATCTCATCAGCGCGTATGTTGGTGGAAAAAGTGATAACTTAGATAATCATTACAATGGCATGCTTCCGAAATTGGATAAGAAAAATTGTTCTAGTAAGATTTTTGTTTGTAATTTAGAAAAGTTATTGTGTTGTAAAATTAGAACCTTGAGGTTATATATATTTGAGAGAAAATTAAAGCTAATGCTTGTAGAATGAAACCGAAAAAATCATTACCGACGTAGATTCTAGACCAATTATACTCATAACACTTTCTACTTATTCTTGAAAAAACTTCACATTTTTAGAGAAGGACTCATTGGTTCAGCTAGAGAGTAACGATTGGATAATAAAAAATGAAGAGGCTGAAAGGGAGGACATACTTCGAGTTGCTCATTCAAATGGTCTCGCAACTGAAGGGAATGGTTCCGCCAGTTGTGGAGATACATTAGAAATGCTAAATTATGCTTTAGCCGATTACCTCAGTAAATTTGGTAATAGTGTAAATTGTTCACATTTTTAAAAAAATTCAAACAGAATTGTTCTCTTGTTAAATTTAATAAATAAACTCCTCAATTTTCAGATAAAGAACTTGATACAAATAAATGTAGCAAAGTAATCCAAGAAATCATTGGGCCGGAAGATGTAGAAGAATTAGTTAGGAAATGTGCATCCGGTAAAAAACATAATAGTGAGGTTAGCCATTATGGTTCATTTAATAAAGAGGTGCACGGCTTCCTTGACTAGAAATATTTTATTATTCTACTGGTTATTTGCGCATTTCGATCATGAAATTTTCTAATACAGGATGAAGTATCTGCAGCCTTGAAGAAATTGCAAGTGGAGCTCACTGAAAAAGTGATACCTTGGCGTAGTATGGTTGCTAAAATTTGGCATCGTTTGCTCGCGGAGTATTTGCGAGTGAAATTAGAGCAAACACTTGACAAAGCAGATCAGGAAGTTAGTTTTTCCATCTGCTAAGGATTTGTTCTAATTTTATTAGATTTTTTAAAGGATTTTTATCGTTGCAGCATCTGAATATCAGTTACTGTATTGTGTCCTTTTTATTTAAACTCCTAATTTCATAGTTTCTTTGAACATATGCAAAATACTTGGCTTGTATGAGAAATATTCTGCAGATGTTTGAAGTATATGATAAATATTATTCGGAATTTCCAAGACGGCGACCAATGAACGTGCAGGAACGGGAAGAATGTCGGTGTGTATTGCAACGAAGGAATGATGTAGCCCAAGCGTATTATGGCAAAGAGTATGCTGCTTTAAGCAAATGGAAACGTAAGCGTTAGGATTTAATTAGGAATTTTCAATAAAAAATATATCGCCGGTTTAAGAAAGAGGCTCCTACTGTACTCGTGTCTTCATCATTTTCAATTTTATTGTACCCTCAAGCCACAGCTGTTCCAAACTCTGTGTCCTTTTTTTTTTTTCCTTTTTTTTTGATTTTTATCACTGTTGAAACTGCCATTTGACAGAAGCGAAGTATGCTGTGGTTTTCGTACCTCAATAATCATTGTAGATAAGTTTTATTTATAAGTAATGATGCATGTTACATAAGTTACTAGTGGTATCAACTGCATATGATAGATAGTATATCTGAAATGCGAATTCTTGTCCGTCATTTTGGTTGATATACTTTCCATTGCTATGGGAAATTATTCGTCTCTAGAGAGATATAGAATAAACAACAAGGAGAAACGCTAAAAAAAGGAAATCTCAAAGGCAAGTTTAAATAGCATTTGAAATTATATTCCTTTCTTTCTTCCTTGATTATACCTAGTCCTTATATTTCGTTAAATGTTCTGTTTGTGGTTGGATGATTGATTTAGATTAGTTTATGATTTTTCTCCTTTTTTGGGTTACTTTTGGAATATTTTCGAAACTTCTGTAAAGTAAACAAATAGAATTTTTAGATAAGGTAGGTTCTATCGAGAATCTGAAATTCGACATATGTCCGAAAAACAAGGATTTGGATAAAAAATATCAAGTTCTGCAGTGAATATGAAATTGGAAGTTAGATGAAATTTTGGTTCAGGCTTTTTTCTCCAAAACTTGGAAAGTTTTGGTGGTCTATTAGGTTTGATTAGGGTTCTATCATAATTAGCAGTTGACGATTTGGCGGGAACCATCATATTCCAGGGATAAGATCAGTGCTTGGAATATTTCGAAATCAGAATACCCCGTAGAAACTTTAGTTAGAAATCGTTAAAATTTGTTAGTATCACGATCTTGGGAAATATCCCTGAATGGAATGGTAATAAAATTTAATCTTTGAATTATACTCGAATGAAGATTTGCAGTATCTAATGTGATTAACATCGTGAACGAGTCTGGCCCATCCCATAAACTTTTTGTTGATTGAGGGTAGTTTTTTAACTAATTTCTCTGCTTCGATGTGTTATCCATATTCATACTGAGTGAATTCTTATCTAAGTTTGAGAATTTTTTTGAGTTTTACCAAATCATTGTGCGGAAAACATAAGAAATAATCTTGAAAAGTAGATAAAAAAGGGTAGAGTGGCACAGCTAAGTGGAAGTGGGAAACTTTCAGCGAGTTCATAGGGAGGACGAAGAAAACACGATAGCGGAAAGATTAGTGCAAACATTGTATGTATAAAGAATCTCTATCCAGGAATTTTATTGTAAATTATGCATTATTGTTTTGCCCACATAAGTTGCTCGTTGCGAGCTTTGTAGTTGTATTTATCGCATGTTTTCGTGAATACTATGTTGTATAACTTTTTGAAATTGTTTATTGTTTCATCGTGTCATTGTGATATATTTTTTGACAATTTTATGCTTAATTATTTTTAAACTTTTAAATTGTACAATTCATGTTGAAGAAATTGCACCTTATAAGGATTCCTGAAGTGCATTTGGATACAAGAACTTTAGAATAAAATTTTATGTAGTATGAATTTTATTAGAAGTCGTACTTTATTCGCTGTAAAAATCCCGTCAACATTTGATCAGCTTCAGATTGAGTGAAAATATAAACAGCAGCAGCAGAACGTATTTGGCGAAATTTTCGGAAAGGCACTTAGATTATTAACGTTTCAGATACTTGCGACTGGCTGGAAACTTTTGCAGATTTCTTGTGGATTGAATGAAATTTAATTCACCGAAATTTAATGTGAATGCTGTTTGGGAGGATCCGATAGTTTCCCGCTTTTTTTTTTTTTTGTGCGACTGTCTTGTTTTGAGATACCATTTAGTCACAGGAAATAAGATATTCTTAATGGGATTGTGCTATAGTTCGGGATAAGTATCAAAAAACCGCAAAAATTAAGTCATCAGTTAAAATGCATAGTTCACTGAAGTTTGGTGGAATCATAGTGAAGTCTGTGCATCGGGTGCAAAAGCTGTTGTTGGTTAGTGCTTCAGTTTTATTTCTAGAATGGTTTTAATTTTTCAACTTCAAGTTAACCAAAATCGATGAAAACTTAACATTATGAGCGGAAGGTTTGGATTGGCTTTTTGTTTGATAGAATGTGGAATAACAGAAAGCGCCATACCAGTTTAGTGTGAGGATTTCGAGCAGTTTCAAATTGAGATTGATTTTTGGTATTGATTGGAATTTCTGCGTGTGTTTTCATTTCACGAGTTTGCATTGATATTTGTTTGTACGAGTCTGTGTACCTTTAAGAGGAGATTTGTTATTGTGATTTCTATTATTTGCGAATCTAGTATTCTTCGCACATCCATCCGCTTTCATCATGAGAGCTGTGGATTTCGTCTTTCCGGAAAATTCCTTTGCCAGAATGATTGTCGAAGATGGATCGGAATAGCTTCTATAAGTATCACTGCTCGACTGTATGAACTTTCCCAGATCCTGAAACTCATTTATATTCATGTGCAATTGATTTCTGAGTTCTTATTGGCACTGTATATTAATTATAATCCTGACCAAAATATGTGATGGCTTTCTTTTTAGCCATGAACATAGATTCGTAATGTGTTTTAAGATTAAAAGGCCTGTAAATGACCTCAGGATGATCAGCCATAATCATTCTTTCGCACATATCAGCACCATTCCGTTTCTTTATATGTCGCAGAAATAGAAATATCATTGCTCCGATAAATGAGAAACATACAAGTCCAATAGTCATATTACGTAAATCCATTATATAATCAGTCATACGATGCATATCATCTGCTATCTTAAGACGAATTTTGGATAGAATTTATACATTTTAAGCAGTTTTTTGAAGTTTAAATTGAGTTATTCCTTATAAAAAGTTGATTTCTTGTTAGATTTACCACTGAAGAGACCAAAATGTTCAGACTTTGTGAAAGCTCTGTCTATTGGCTTTCAAACATCTTTTAACCTTTTTATCTATTTTTTAGTATTATTTTAAAAATCCGGAGTTTTTTTCTTATGGAAATTAAAATTTCAGTAGACGATGAATTTATTTTTGAATATATGAAGAACGCAATATCTTCTATGTGCTCATTTTTTTTTTTTAAGAAGGATGTTACGGGAAATTAGGAAACGATTTTTTTAGAATGACTTGCTTACCTGTATCATTTTCGGTACACTCTTGAAGAAAATGTTATTCATATCCGGATAAGTGTGGTCCATTTGATGATGATTCTTTTTATCGCCAGCATGCATTTCAAATTGTTGTACCTCCAAGTGGATATTATTTGCACTTGTCGTACAATTATATATCAAACAGCAATGAAAAGAATGAAGGAGCGATTATCACTGCATAGTAATGTTGATACAATGATGATTGATAAGATAATAATAATGATCAGCAAAATTATTATAGGGCTTGAATACTTCGTATCAGATGCTGCACATTAGTTGTGTATGTGTGTGATGTCCATGGGAATGTAATGTAAATAAATTCCACAAACCTTTGATATGCTTTAATAAGAAATAACCTTTGACAAATGCTATGACTGACATCTTTTCTACTAATGATACTTTAATTCACTAAAAGCTAATTAATGATAAATATTATTTCTATAGCTTTCAGATGCTATTATTTTGCATATATGCAAAGAATGATTTGTTTTTCTTCTTGCTTGTTAAATATTCTAAGAGTTTAGGGTGCTGATAATGTAATGTATATGTGCTAAATCATTAAACCATCGAACTTATTCGATTATTCCTTTAGTGACGGGGATACCGTCGAGAAGAAATCGTTAAACATCGAAATTTCTCAAGCTGGAACAACAAAAGTGTGAGAAATTTTTGTAAAGTCATATTATTCAATCGGCTTAGCAATAAAATATGCATAATCCGAGAAGAATGAATGGAAAGAATGGTAAAAGAATTTTAAGATTATATTATCATCCGTTGCACAGAAAGCTGAAAAAAAAATATAGAAAATCAGGCCATTATTTATCAGTTTTGCAAATGAAACATTTCTTAATAAAATTTGTTTCAAAAAAAGTATACGATCAAAATTTTTCGATAAAACATATAAGAATCTTTATTTTTCTCTACACTTCTTCCTATTTTTAAACATCGTCCGATTCGTCGAATCAAATACGACGAGAGCATTATTTGGTGTAAATAATTTTTTGCCATCTCACAAGTTTATTAAAACTATTAGAACTGATCGTAACTTTGACAATGAATAAAAAAGTATTTTTAGCTATCAAAAAAAGAAAAAAAAAGCTATGTTGGAATAATTTAAAGCCGAGCAAACAAGTCCAAAGTTCTTATTATCAATTATTTTTTTTTTTAATCAAGACGCGAACAATGAAGTTTGCTCCGACTACGAAATATTTCATTCTTAATCAACTGCATACGCTTTTCTAAACTACAAAAAGAACAAAATTAAATGTGAGAAATCTTTCAAGTACATTTGGTCAATTTTCAATATTTTTATATCAACTTTCAATGTATTTTCGAACAGTAGTTTAAAAATTGTGCATTTCTATTTTGCAAATTGCTGGCAACGTTCAAAAAACCATTTTATGCTTAAATTTTTTTTTTTTTTCGCTCTGACGACTGAACTTTGGTAAATTAAGATTCACTAAAATTTACTAAATGTTTCATTTTTATTTCCAAATAAACTTAACATGATTGGAAACAGTGTAAGGGAATTATCAAAGAACGGGAGGAAGAGATTTTCCGTCCATTTATAATATCTGTAATACCTGAATTATTATTATCTTCAGAGACGAAGTTGATAATTGAGCATAGTTATTCTATAATAAATGATCTTCCGAATATTTTTTTTTCCCTTCCACATATATCTCGAATTAAGCACAGTTCAAAGCAATAAAAATTTGTTATGTTACCATACATATTTTATGTACTTCCATTCTTCCCTACTACTTCAACATTTTGTTAAATAATATAGATAAAATAATCAAAATATTTACGATAATGATTTATAAAATCAACATTCGAAGGAAGTTGAGTCAGAGAAAGTTTATTATCTTATTTTCTTAAATTAAAGCTGCTTTTATTAAAAGAAATAGAATTACCTCTTAAAAATATGCTATTATTTGGAAACTTTAATTTCTGAAACCGAGTAAATTAGTGATTCAATGAATGATTCATTGTTCAAACATTGTTCACCTGAATAACTGATGCTAAGTTAAATGATTTGCTGCTTCATGACAAGTGCGCTTTTGATTAGTAATCAAACTTGTAGCAAACCTTGTAATTGCTAATGAGTGCCCGACTCTGACGACAAAGAAGATTGCTTTAGATATTATGATAAACTTACGGAATTCTTGCGATAAATTAACTTAATGAATTAGTGAAATTCTCGCAGTAATTTTAAAAAAATATATGGGAAATAATAATCTGCGAAGTCTTTAGAAGAATTTAATCGATAGTTGGAATGAATGCTCAATACACGCCATTATATCAATAATTGAAATATTTGCTCTAATACAACATTAAGCGAAACAGCGATAAACGCATTAAACATTGATTTTTTTCAGAGTTATTTAAAATAGTACTACAATTCTTTTTTGAGATTTTGTGAACTTCATGATTTTAATACCTAGAAGCCCTGCAGATTTTCAAAGTTATAAAAATTGATCAATAAGATGTATTCAACTTTTCGAATTCAACTCTTCCGGCCATTTTTCTGCTAAAGATTTGACCCTCAATATAAGATTAATTTTGTTCTCTACAATATTTCATAATGAGCTTTGTAGAGAAAAAAAATTAGTCGTTACTTTCTTCCGTCCCATAAAAAGATGTCATATTTTCAGTTAGTTACAGAAAATTTATAATATTTCAAAAATAGAATTTCTCAACGGGCAGAACGCGGATGAGGCAAGAATTTTTTTGGTCTTGCTAATATAGTGGGAAAATTTACTACACGCTTATGGGCAAATTTTTCTGTTTTAAATGGATGGAAAAATGCAGCATAATACTTTAATTTATGCAGTTAAGCGTTATTTGAATCTCTCTAGAGGATCACAAATCACTGTCTTGTCGTTTGGGATTCTTAAATCTCTACTTTAAGGCGACTTTTTCCTTTACTCGTTTATTTTTTTTGTTTCTCTAAGTTTTATAACTATTTTCTGTTCTTTTCAAGTTAGTTAAAACAATCATTTGCATGATAAAATAGCTGAGAAAATGACTTTAATTTTGCTATGACTGGCATTCCCTAAAAATGCAGCAATGACAAGGTAATCAAAAAACTATCATCCGTGTTTTACAAGCCTACAAGGTTTGAAACAATAAAGAGGACGCCTGACTTCTGCACTTTATCTGTTAATGACAAGCATTTAATAACTGATATCAATGAGAAACATTTAATAGCTGATATTAATCAGTTTTTAAGTAGAAATATTGTTGCATAAGAAAGTTGTAACATTCGTGGCAATGAGAGGAATAGAAAATAAAAAAGTCTTCATAAAAATTCAAATTCGTCTGAGTTAATTTTTATGATTGATTTAATTTAGATTTAAAGTGGAGCAGTGAAGCAGTCAGCACTTTTTCGAAATTGCATTCATTCAAAAGTTAATGATTGACATGAGCACGAAAGTTTTAATACGTCTATAAAATTTTTAATATTGTCCGATAAATTTAGAACTACTTTCAATTCACACGTATTGGTTTTTAACACTTTTTTTTTTTGCTTTCTATTTTTCATTGCTTAAAAATAATTTTCAACTATTGTAAAAAAAATTCGCAAATTTTGAAAATCATGATTTTTTCTATGCGTTCACAAAATAATTTTCGAAAGTTCTTGGGAGATTTAAAAATGGGATAGGAGCAAAATTTGGGATGAAATACATTTAATTTAAAGAAAAATTAAAGAGAAACTTTCAGAAATTTCCACACACTTGTAATTTGTATTTATCTGTTCGCATTTCACTTGTCATTGCTGATTGATTGTCGGAAACATTTTAAATCAAATTTTACGCTGTGGCTGTCAGATTTAGCACCAACTTAGTATTTTGATTTGGGTTTGGAAAAATTCAGTCGTTAGCAAAATGTGTTTCAAAAATTTAGTTCTAATTGTAGGAAGCTGCTTTTAAAATTTATGTAAAAATAATTTGTTTTTTTGTTTGAAATGTTTGGTTTTCGACACATTGATAGGTGCTAAATTTATACTTTCATTTTTATTGATTGAAATTGAAATGAATATTAAAGATCTATTGAATTTGGGGGAAAAAGAAGTGTTTTCGAGCAATCCAAAAATTGATTTGAAATCACTCTTGAAGATGCTGCATTAATACTTTTGATTATGCTAACTCCTACTATTTCCTCGATTATGTAAAATCCTAAGCTTTTCTTTTTAATAGGAACTATATATTTTCAAACTCTGTTATGCTAAAATTAAAGGAGAAAGAGTGCATGAAGAACGGAAACGGTGATTCATTAAGGACAATTTCTCAAGCAGTTAAAACTCCAAAAATTTGTTTCGGATTGCTGGTCATACAATTATGCAACGGTGATTAAATTCTAAAAGATGCAATGTGAAGTACTTTTAACTTTCTGCTTTTTCAAGTATATTTAAAATTCAAAAGAATGACCGATTTCGGAAAATGTTTTCTTTGTTAATGCTAACAACATAATTTTCCAACTTTTTAAAGCTTTTTCATCCGATTCAGTTTTGTCATTTCCTCCAATTTTCTTTTTCTTTCACATTTCTCTCACTGCACGAATTCATATTGTCGTTCAGTTCATCCACAATTTTAGGAAAGCATCGAAGGTTGGATGCTCAAAGTAAAATAAAGCTAGCCACAAGTTAAGTAATCATTAGCTAAAGTATTTTAAAATCTATTTTTAAAATTTTTTCATCTCTAAAATATTCTAACAGAAATAGATTATTAATTCGAAGTTTATCCCATTTCCAAACTATTCTGCATAATTCGAATATTGGTGACTATCACATACCTGTTAGAGAAGGTTGAAGATGTTGAAGTCAATATCAATTATTATCAAAAGAGAGAGCAAAATTATCACTGAGAGAGCAAGATTCAAGTCAGGGCTCAAATCAGTATCTAGTAGCTACCAGAATTGACCACGAAATCATTACGCAGAAGAGCCATATATTCAGTAAGAAATTTCATCACTGAATCATTTATTTGTTACGATTTAAGAACGAAAATCCCTCTTAAAAAGTGCGGCAAAAACATCAAATGTCCCTCAAAGCTAATTCCATCAATAATTATCGAATGAAAAATTCATTTTGATGAAATCGTGAGAAAAGATTCTGAATTCTCAAAACTACTGAATGATACTGAATAAAACAATAAAAGTCATCTGTATGTATGATAATGTGTCCTGCAATGCAGAATTCTAAAGTTCTATTGAAAAAAGAAGAAATATTTCATCGATCTGAGTATCACTAAAAATTATTAGATACGAATCGTATTCTATTTTGATTGAAATGATCTGGTTTTTTGCACAAATGATTGTGAATTATACATTTTAATGACATTAAACTAAATCAAAATCGTTTTCTAAAGCAGCATCGAGATGAGCAAATGCTAAACGAAAGTGTAGGTTTTGTGGTCTTTTTTGTGATGGATTTGTGATGAATTCAAAAAATTCAGAATTATCAGATGATAATTAATTAAAAGGTTTTTTATCGGACATTTGATGTCAGCAAGAAGAGCAAGTAGATAATAACTGGAACATTCTGAAGATGGAAAGCTAGCGTGGAAAATAATTATTTTTGAAAATAAGCGAGCAAATCAGTTGAAGAGTATTTAAGAGGTATTAAACTAATAGGCAGTAAGAATGCATACATAATTTAGAATTTTAGTAAACCACTTTTCTTTTTTGCTAGCTTTGACTTTGCGAGATAAATTACCGCTTAAAAAATGCATTTTGTACTATATTGATTTGACATAAACAAGGCTCACTTGCAGATGCAGTAATTTTAAGTTCCTTAACTTTATCCCAACCTGGTAATCTAACCTAATCTAGTAAATTAACCCAACCTAGTAAACCCACCTAACTTGACCTAATTTAAAAAAAACTTGGCCTAATTTAACCTAATCTAACCTATAACTTAATGTAACTTAACCTAGTTCTTAGCTAACATTATGACAAAACTATAGAGACATTTACAGTAAAGTAGGTTAACACCTTTGCTGCAATCTAAACCTGCATATAAGGGTTCAATGTTCATGCGATCATGCATACGCTACTAGGAAATTCCATGTTTTCTAATATTAATTTGTTGTCCAATTAATTAATAGAAATGTTGATGCAGGTGGGAAGAAAAACTTTTTTAATTTCAATTTCCTTGCACTTTCATTTTTAATTCCTTAGCAAATTAAGCATTCATATGTAAGAAAAAGCGACATAATCAATTTTGTTCCTCCATCTCCTTCTTTTTTCTTCCCATTCGTATTCAAAAAAAGATTTTTTTCCGAAACTTTTCTCTCTTCGTATCAAAATGAATATTTATTTGCAAAAAAAGGAAAAACAGATTATTTTTTTTATTTTTTTTTTTTGAGTAAATGAAGACAATTAGCACTTCGAAAATGAATCATTATTAAATTATACAAGGATGATGTTTTCTCCAAATGTAATTTTTTTTTTTTTTTTTTTGTTCAAATATAATCAAAGCTTTCTCCGACGAACAAAATTAATGGGTTGCTTTGCTGTTTATTCAGAAATTCATCGTACCTCATGTCATTTGTGTCGTTTGAAATGAAGGAGAATAACGATTTGAAAACCCAATAAAAACGTGCTGCTATTAGTTTAGTATTTAATCTTGCGGTTAAGAAGTTTTATTACATTTTGCATGCCATTTGCATACAGCGTGACATCATCAATTTTGGATCATTTGCATGAAGAAAATGGTCGGATGACAGAGTGAGCATTGAAGGACTTAGAAGGATCTCGAGACTAATAAGTTTGTGGGATAGAGAAAGAGGTAAGATTAGTGTGTTCTACAAACAAGTGGCTAAATGATTATTCAGAATCAATCTCGTTTGAGCATATATATGAAGGTTATTTATTAACTGCATCAATTACGGATTGTTTTGAGCACACGTCATGCCATCAGTTATCAACATATTAATAAGTCGCCTGTTTTAATCAATCAGCCATATTAATTAAACAGCTGGAAAATGACGAATAACATGTAAACATATTTATACCATTGAATATGAAATATGCTATAGATTAAGAACTATGATGAAATATCACGCAACACTACTACCTCTATTACTATCAGCAGTATCAGCAAATTATGATTTGAGAATGATTGCAAGAAAAGTGTTGATAACGAAGCTGCAAAAGTGCAACTTGAAAAATGCGCAAAATATGAGAATATTTGAATGATGCAAATGCATCAGTCAAGTATATGAATCGATTCATCTATTCATGGATACTTTAGCTTGTAAAATGCTGCTCCACATTTTTTTTTTTTAATGCTTCTTGAAAAAATGAATAGCTGGAATTTTTTGCTGCTTATATGTTGCCTTCATTCACTAAACTATTTATTTTTAAAATTCTGGAATCCCTTTTTGCAAAACTGTGTGTGAATTTCGCTCTCGTCACAATTCAAAGAATTCAATCAACAAACGGTTAAGGTTAAGGTTAATCCATGTTATTAAGTAAAGGCCGTATTAACTGGGACTAAACGCTCAAAGTGCTCATTTAATTAGATTTTTTATTTGGTTTTGTTGCCTAGAACATCATCTTTCGAATTACTAATGACTAAAAAGTTATTTTCTTTTTTTTTTTCTTTTTTTTTTTTCCATTTCTTTTCTGTTTCATTCACATAGGTTAAATTTAATTTGTGCAAACTGTTACATTATTTTATCAATATTTCTTTTTATTTTTCTCGCAATATTTTGGCAATGTTCCGTATCAAGATACCAAGTTTTCCCTATTAAATTTTTTCGATAACTTTTTGAAACCGGAAAATACTAACTTCATTTGTCAGCAAACATGAATTGATATCTTCAAAATTTTTATTTTATTTTTTTATTTTTCGGGGAGCGAGGCTTCCTTACTAATCAGTATAAAAAAAGTTATAAAATCATATTTGGTACTTTTAGATACCAAATATGATTTTATAACTTTTGCAAGAAATTTTGCTATCTTATAAATTTCTGTAGAAAAATTTGCATTTCTCTTATTCGGTATTGCTAAGAAACACAAAATTAAAAAACCAGTGATATTTATTCAAATACTTTTTCCCTTCTTTTTTTGTAATTTATCTGTTTACTAATATTTATTCTTGTCGATTCATTTATTTAGTGTAATCAGAAACATCCGATTTTCTCTGAGCTATGCAGAATTCAACACCATTTTAGAAACTGCATGAAATACTGTTATTTGTTTTTCAAGAATTCCTTTCTATTTATAGTTTCGTGTAATTAAATTTTTCTCTCTCCCAACATTACCAATTGTTTATAAAGTTTAGATATGGCTCTTGTCATTTTGAGTTTCTAGAGTAAATCAACCACTGGATGATTCCGTCATGTAGTGCATAATGAAATAATTTCTGATTTGGAATTTTACAGAGCAATCAGGATTGCTATAAAACTGGACAAGAATGAAATTTATTGTAAAATTTAAATATTAATTATGCCTTTATTTTCGAAATTCTTTTCTTTTCCACATTTCAAAATCTTGATGAAATGGTCAATCTAGTTGAAATGGTCAATCTAGTCGCCAGATCTAAAAAAAAGAAAAAAAAAAAGAAAAATCCTTGAAAATTTGTGAATCGAAATCTTAATATATGCAATTCTTTTCACATTTTATTTTTTTTCTTTTTCAAAAATTATATATTAGATATGTATATTTTTGCTTAATTTCGAGCCAACAGGCTCATTTTTCAAAATTTCGTTTTCAATTTCGTGCACCATTCAGATATCCGATTTTTGCTCTCACACTATAGAAATATTTAGAAATCTTACTCTTATTTGTTATTTGCTAAAGTAGATCGATGGTTGATTAATTGCCTATGAGATAAAAGTTTCATATTATCAATAACTGATGAGCTTCCTTGAATTATTTGGCAATGATTGATTACTGAAATTTGTCTTCACTTTCATTTCCTACTTTTTTTTGCCATCTCTTTCAACATCTGTTATTGATTCATGCCGATTAAAGTGTTTCAAATTAATAATCTCAAATATTCACTTGAAATCAAAATTTTTGCACCAGAGCGACAGCCTGATCCCGAAGTGTATTTAATGATGTTTTGGCATCGGTTTTTTGGAAGATCCTTAAGTAGTGTTATTCGGTAATCAGTCATGATACTGAAAGGGATTCGTTATACAAGACAGTCGAAATATTCTGACAGTAATTTTATATGAGCAATAAGATCAGAATGGTACTAATATTGATCTAGTTTTCAGATTTTTAATTTACGATGCATTCTACTCAAACAATAAAAAGTAATTCCTGAACAAAGCTTATTAAAAAAATGTTTTCAGAATGAAAACGTAGAGAGGTAAGTCTACGATACAAAATGGAAAATAGTATTTTTGTATTAGTTTCACTTTTACCTTGCAAAATTTGTTAATACAAGTTAAAAAATTTTTTTTTATTGTAATGGAAATTTCACCTCAAATTCTAACAGCGGCTTTGCTATTATAATACGCCTGGAAGTTACCATAAGTCTTGTTTGTGTGTATTATACCTAAAGTTCGAAATAATGAACTTCGCAATGCTTTTGAGGTATTCTACATTGAAAGTTTGGGAATTAACCATTGGAGATACTTTTTCTTCTTTCCAGCATTAGATTATGTCACATTTCTAGTGCTGGACGTTTATTTTGAGTTGAAATGAGTAACTATTTTTAGAACTAAGACTGAGGATGAGAGTTCATTCAAGTCAAATAGCAGTTTATACCATAATTACAGCATGTTTATCATGAAATATCGCTTAATTATAGTAATAATATGAGCTACATAATGGAACTCAACAAAAGTTTCTGTTTCGTTTTAGTTTTACATCGTTGATTTTTTTGCTGTGAAAAGATGCTAAACGTTTCTCGTATTAAAAAGCTATAATCATGTTTCTAATTAAATCCATATTATCTTAAATTCACACAATCTGCGCACTAGTCTAACATTACCTGTACAGCTTCTTTAAATTATCAGACTTTTTCGCAATTATAATCTTTAAGTTTAATTCGCAAATATTTCACAAGTTCTCTATTATTTCAAATTTGAGTGTTATATTTTTGCTATGTTCGAAATGATGAGAATTTGTAACGACGAGTGATAGAGTGGCGATAGAAGATGTCCCTTCCAGTTTCATGAATATTCTCTCATACATTACTCAATCATCTGATATATTTTGCTATGTCTTTCTTCGGAAAACCAAAATATTCTTTTGCAAATTTAATATCGATGCTTATACCAAAATGATGATAGGACGATTCAAGTGATTACTTGAAGTTCTTGTGATTTGATAAGATTTGCAATACAAACTTAGCTATATATAAGTCTTAAGGAATAGGTGCTTGAGATGGATAATGTCAGGCCTATAATTGGCAAAAAGCCCGTTAGTAGTGTCGGTTTGCCTTCTTGATCTTTTTCTGAAGGCTTTGTCGGCTTTTCAAGATAAAAAAGACATCATTTTACATAACTGATGGGAAATCAATGAGTGGTATGGAATGAAAATGCCAAGGCTTTTCTCTTCTCAATGCTCTAAGGCTTTTCAACTATAAGCATTACCGTTTGCTATTTTTCAAAGTAAGCCTGCTTTTATGCGCTTTTTTTTGCCATTGCTGTCCTTTTTTGTTGTTCGTTGAGAAATCATACAACCAAAAATCGTCTTCTTCTATCCCTTTTTCCACTCCATTTCATCGAAACTTTATATCCATGAGCATGGCAAGTTCATTCAATTAATCTGCTCACTGCCTTCTCTTCTTTTGACTTGTTTTCATTCCATAAAATTGGCACAAAAACTGGTGAATTGATCCCCACTTATCTGAGCCTGAGCAAATTTGAATCATTAAATAGTTTGTACTAATATTATATACACTCTTAATCTTAGATTAAATTAAACTTCTACCCCTTTTTGGATGATAAACATATTTTTCCACTTTTAAAACTATCACCATTACTGTATTTCATATGTCCATATATATATAATTTATGTCATATAAAAAGATCAGCTCTTGTCACTCTAAAACGTTTATCTTTTGTTTGATAAAGTTTCTATCGACTTGATATTTTTGATGTGAAAAGTGTCATCTTATGTACATTTAAATAAGTTTCGCAATTTTTTTGATGAGATAAGTTAAAAATGAAAATACTCTATTTTGGTTTACTTGATCTATTTATCACCACGTGCAGAGATAGTAATTAAAACAATTAATGAATTAGTAGGCATGTCATAAAGTCCTTCTCACATGACTCTTCAAGTTAATAATTTTTCAATCTTCTGGAAAGTTCGAAAATAATTTCGATTATTTACATGAATTCAAAAGAGAACTATTTATAGGAAACATTCGCAGTTCGGATGTGTTGTCTGTCTCGATAATGGCTGATGATTTTAACAAAGAAAAAGATTTGCTGAAAAGAACACCATTATATTATTTTGAAAAGGAGGGCAAATAAAAACGGTGAAAAAAGCAATCATTCTTTCAGTTGTTTAAAAAGAAAAGCACAAATTTATTTTCCAAAATGTCATCAAATTTATAAGGACATAGTTTGACAAATCGCTGGTTTTATAACAAAACTTTTTTCAGACTTCAAAATTTCATATTCTGACATTTTTCCAAATGCAGCATATTTTTTTTCATTCCCATAATTCTCTTCATTCAGACTGGTTCATTTTAATTTATATTCTAATTTCGTATTAATGCCAAGAGTAACTTTTGTAGTTTTTTATTCAGCTGGCATGAGCAATGAGTCTATGCATTCAATAATTAGTAATATGTATTTATGAAGATAATAATAGGTCGGTCAAGAATCAATTAATTTCTGGTTCGAGATTTAAGCAATTTCGATTCATTTTCAGATAGCAGCATAAAATCATTGCATGATTTTTTTCATCCACTTCAAATATTTTTCTCATTTGTTTGTTTATTCTTAGCAATAGAAGGAGGCGGAAGAGGGATACAACTGAGGGAATTAGCTCGTTTCAATATATTTCTAAGTCAATCGGTAGTATAAGTTCATGCTGTTCGTTGTCCTCGCTTTGCTCAAGGAAGACAGGATTAGAGGAATCGTTGGTTGATTACTTTTGAAGGAATCCATAAAGTAGTCAACGATTAGTAAGAACGAGACAATTTATGCATTGCTCGAAATTCCAGTGCCATGATTTGCATGTTTTTAAAATTTCTTCAAATGTAAAATTTTCTCATTTCAATATTATGCTAGATTATTCAAAATCTTCAGAATTTATTTAGAAATCTTAATAGACATTTGACTTCTTTTTATTTATGCGTTAGAAAAGCAATTTCAATTTGCAGCATTCTTCCAATCGAAGAGATTGAAAAAAAAAAAAACCTTAATCCTTGTTTTTCAGAATTTTTCGAAAAATTTTATGCAGAACTAACTTTCATCTTTTGGCAGCTTAATTTAAAGGAATGAGATGAAATGCTATTGCACATTTATTTTTTGTCATTCTTCTAAAATTAGAAATCTGATTGATTGGCTTTGATTTCCATATTTTCTAAAACTCTGTTATCATTCCTTAGTCATTTCAAAGTTTAAATTATGCAAGTTTGAACATCTCACGGCTACTATGATGTCTACTCTTAAAGCATGAAATGTTATCAACATTTAATGATAACATTTAATTGTTTCAGCTCGTACGCAATAAACCTGGAAGTGTTTAAGATATATCTTTTCTCTCTAGTGCAAATATAATGGAACCTTATGAAAAATTTAGTACTACTTGTACTTGAACTCTCATTTTATCGAAGAAAAGTTTCTACAGAAAGAAATCACTAATCACATTAAGAGCCACAACTTTGCTATTTAGCTTATTTTCCTGGAACTGTTTTTTGATTCAATTCATTTTAGGAAAATAAGCTAAACAGCAAAGTTGAGGCTTTTAATGGGAGAAGTGAGTTTTTTTCTGTCTCTTAATGAAGCCTCATTCAGTTTCCAATTTCCTGCTTCTTCTCCTTCTTCTTCCTTTCCGAGGCTAATTAATCCTTGATTCTACAACAATCTCTTTTCTCATTCCTTTCGAATGCTTCAGTCATTTTTCTGCTGGCTCTTAAAATTTATTTTACACTTTACTATATTCTACAATAATTTAGATTTCTTCTTTATCAAGATTCTAATTGCATTACATAATTTTTAGATTAGGTTATATTCATTTCCAACTTCACGTTAGCTTCACTAGCCTTCAATTTTCTCAGATTCCGGGAATTTCCATCGTCCATCAAATTGGGTTGTCGATCGCTGTTAAACATCTTGTAAAGCTATATAACAAAGTGATACGCTTATATTCAAGTTATTTATAGTGTTATAGTATTTCTCGTTATCATTCCATGTTCTTAATATTAACTTTTTATCACATAAAATGACAATTTTGTGACATTAAATCCTAATTTTCAGTGATGTTGTTACTCAAGCTACGAAGATTCTAGTTATTAAAAAGTTCTTTAAAATGATGAATCATTGAAGCTCTAAATTCATAAATTGAAGTTTTAAGTTAAGTAGAACTTCCATTTCGCAATCACTTAAATTGATCTGGCATCAAAGTATTCTGCAAATGGGTAATTTGATTCTTCAGCCAGTGTGTTTTGAATTTCCAAACATAAAAGCTTAAATACATATTACAAGTAAAAACTTAAGTATCCTGAAATTATTCTTAGTTTTACCTACTGTTAATCTTCTAGTATGCTAATGATAAAGACTGTTTAGTGTGATAGAAGCATTCTAAAGCATATAATTGAACTTTCAGTTTAAAATTAACAATCTAATTCCTATATTTTTTAACAAGAATTGTCATGGTTTTTATTCCTTTTTTTTTTTTTTTTTTGATAAAATAACATCAACTTTTGTATAATGAAATTGCGATTCAAAATTTGATAGAAAATCAATCACTTTAAGGAGAAATGACTTGTTTCAGTTTTGTTGGTGACATCTTATCACTGATAATAGTTTGAAGTTGAGAAATCTATTTCTAGGTTCCTCGTTTTTGTATGTTGACGACGTTCCAAAAGGAATTAATGTACTGGTGTTGTCGACAGCAAATTAATTAACATGTACAGACTATAAGATAATTATTGAAAGATTGCTGCCAACGTATACTGTACTTCATTTCAACTGAACTATTCGACTGTAAGCGGCATAAAGTCGGCACAGTCGTCATTCTACCGCTGAAGCGGTGCAACAATTTGCAGGTGCGTTATGCACCTTTCATCAATCTTTGCATGGCTGCTTGCAATTTCAACGACCGTTGTCAGTGCAGTTAAATGCTATTGTACAGATGATCATTGTGTTCCATATGGCGTATGTGAAAGTACGATATGTTTGGTTGGAATACTCAAAAGTTCCAACTCAGTTATTCGAACATGCGGCACCGAAATGGTTGGCTGCCGGCGAAATGTTGGAAAGTTTGCTTTCTTATTTCAAATTTTTTCGTTACTGAAAGAGAGATCCGATTACGGAAGGCAAAGCAGAAATATCCATGAGGCATTCATTCAGAAAGTAATGTTGCTCCGAAAAAAATTGAGCGTAATTCAAATATTGAATACCGAAAATGCGCAAAAAAAAAAAAAAAAAAAAAAAAAAAAAAAAAAAAAAAAACTTGTTTTAATTTTCAACCGATCAAACAATTCGCCTAAACAAATATCATATTGATCAACATAACATTATGCATATCAGAATGATTAAGTTCTTAAAGATTGCTGAAGATGATTAACTTATCATTATGTTCTATGACAATGCATTGGCACAGTCATGCTTGAAACAGAGACCTCACATGCACGTGCAAAATTGCATGCACTGCATTTTCATAAGATTGCATTGGTGATCGATTGTTAGTAACATGAATATTCCATTTTAATTGCGAATTACAAACTTTACAATATAAATGTTCAGTTTTAACATTACCTAACACATTCAATTCACTATCATAAACTTCTATAAATGTATCTTGGCAGAAACTTTTACATTTTTTACCATCTACATATACACTGCGTTACAATTTTTACTAAATTTACGTCTTAAGATAAAAACTTGAAATAAATAAGTGCACGGTTTACCCATCAACTCTGTATTCCAAAAATATTTGTGTCTAATAGCATACATCAGCATTTGGATGACATTTTCTTGTAGCTTTTTCTTGTTACAGTACAACTCAAGTTTTACTAGTATTAGCGCCCTGGTTCCATCAACAATTATCAGAACTGAAGGGATATCTGTTACATGATATCTTGTGCTATTGATACATTTGTAGTTATTTGTTTGACATGGGCGGGTATTCTCAAAGATGATCATACCAGATTCTGTTATCACTTCAAAATATTATTTCAACACAACACTTTAACACATTTCAACAAGTCTGTTAACACTTTAACATATTTTTGAAGTGTTTTCTCAGTTTACTTAGAACTTTTGGGAATTTATCTAGCCGTTACTTGATAGTGTAGTAATATTTTCTCTCCATTGATATAGGAAGATCAGATGGATTTTACGAAAAGCAAAATAATGCGCTATAAGAATTATAACTTAGAGTCTTTTTTAATACTTTGAATTTGAAAATTTTCATATCAATAATTATCGATTTATTATTTTCAGATGGCTTGATCTCTGCGCTTGCGATAAATCTCTGTGTAATACATTTTCATATCTCAGGAGTAATGCTAAACGTGAGGAAGAAGTACCCAGTGGTGATTCCCTCATTTTTAGTCGAATACACAGGTAACCAACTCGATATCTCATAAACTGATAAATTGTTATCTTCAAACATATAGTTTGCCTCTTTGTACAAATATCTAGAAATTAAATGGTGGAATAATAATAAAATTAACGAAATTGATGAAAAAGTAATAAGAATGCAATATTAGCGAGAAAAAAAGTTTTTAGCTTATCGCCAGGTATTCTTAGTTCGAACATGAGAGACAATTTGAAAATTACAAACAACTTTTTCCTAACAAGTTTCTAATACATAATATTTTTAAATAAATCATTTACAATTATAAATCAGTAATAAATTTTAATTTAGGAATTCCACAGCAATTTTGGAATCTAACATTTGTGCTTATTTCAGTGTAGATTCGAATCCATCACATCCGGAACCAGATGCTCCATTATCCACTCGTACATCTTTCCTCACAATACTTCTTGTTGGTGTACCATTAGCAGTTGGAGCTGCTACCGTGGTTGTCGTTGCCTTCAATTATTACTGCCACCTGTGTTGATTTGTTACATTCATCGTTTATCAGTCTTTTTTACTTGCCGTTGATTTATTCACATAAAAAATTGCGATATGTTTCTCCGGAACTTTTGAGATTTTTGTGAATTCAGGCAAGTTTAGGCGTTGCCTTTTTTTCCAATCCAATTTTGATTTTGACTACTTCTTGCTCCATACCACTTCTTACTGCCACTTCAAACGCTTTTCAATTCAATATTTTTTACACATTTCACCCTCAATAGCAGTAGAAAATGATGCCTCCAAAAATTTTATAAAATTGGAAGTATGAATGAACAATTGAAAATTAATTTTTTGCAATCAAGCATGTAGAATGAAAGTCAAAGAATAATTTTAAAAAAAAATATGTGTGCATCTGTTTAGGCACGAAGAAACTTGTTTCCGGTGCCTCTTGCTGTTTTGAAACATCAAACTCTATCAAGTTCAAAAAGGATTTGATAATTATTTCATTGGATTTGATAATTATTTCATTGGATTTGATAATTATTTCATTTTTCCATTGCAAGTCCGTTGATCCAATGACGACGCTTAAAATGCTCAGTTCGAATATTGTGATATTTGTTTTATGTGTAATAATATTTTCAGATATTATGCTATTTCACTGTTTCTGATTGGTGTAAACTTCGAGAATTCTCAAATGAATTCCGAAGACTAAATTATGCTTTTGTCAGGTTTTTTATGGATTAACAAATAGAGTCAACTTGTATTTTTTTAAGAACTAAAATTTTTTCCGAATAGCTTATTCTTCTGCATCATCCGTAATTCTAATTTTGTTGATGCTAGCTGATGAGAATGAAGAAGGTGTAGAAGTATTTTAATATTATTCTGTTGCTTGCATTTCGAAATATGTTTTGTAAAGTACTGCTGTATTTTATTTCAAGATGAATCATAAAAAAACTGGATCATATAAATTTTATGCAGAAAATCTAAAAAAAGAATCGAATATATCCAGAAGTCGTAAATTTTTGACTGAGTACGTTTAATAGTTACTTTCGGAAAAGGTATTAGGGATAAAAATAATGAAAAGATAAACATAAACAAATCACCGTTATGTTGGATGGTTATTGCTACAAAACATTATTATCAGTTTAAAAAATTGTTAAGCACTCACGAGAAGTGGAGTTCGGAAATCTCTATAAAGGATGATGAACAAAAAACCGAAAATTTGCATAACTCAGACCGAAACCTTAAAAGTCTATTAACAATCAGCAAGACGAAGATAATGTAGCGTTATTTTCAATTCCTGGAATTTTGGACGTTGAAAAGATCACGCAGAATGAATGCGAATTACTTAGAAATTTGTTGATATAATATTTTTGGAGCGAAAGAAATTTTTAATAACTAGCTGGTCACGAAATATAAATGCTCGGTTTGTTCAAACTCTTAAATCTCCCAAAGTTTTTAAACACGCACCTATTGCAATCCAATCGTTATGTCAAAATTTCAAATCAATTGGTGAAGAACTTGAAAAGTTGTGTGGAAATGAACAACGAACATTTACATTTCTATTTGAACCGATCCTACAGTACAACATCTTACATATCATGAAATCAAGTACTTTTGAGTTTTTTACTTTTGAGCTTTATATTTATGAAAAGAGGGAAACAAGCAAACCGTAACGCATGATCATGACTTTCAGCTATCGAGAGGTCCTCAATATTATGCTCAGAAAATAAGAAGTAAAATAATGTAAACTCCAGAGTTAAGCAAATTCGTAACAACCATTTCTCTAAAATTAAATTCCAAACAGAATTTAAGTTTTTTGCGGAATTTTAAGAAAATGTCAAAAAGTTTGAACTTTTGCGAAATGAAAAACTTGGAAAATTGCTTTTAGTGGAAATTGCCAACTTCTTCGAAGTACACTTTGAAATAGTTCATTGTAATTTTTAGACACTGTTAATGAGGAAATGGAAGTACATAATGAATACGAAATCGGTTTGATACTGTTTATCAATAATCATAAAGTAATGCATTGGTCATAATTGGTGTAAGCTGTACATTGATTATATCAGCAGTCCAAACTCCTGCCATTATTCTTGCTTTTCCCAAAATGAAGGATGGTTAAAACATGTTCGCAATTGATCTTCAAGAAATCACAAGCATTATTATAAACGAAACTGTGGATTACTTTGGATTTAATTCCAGCTTCAATAAGGCTACTTTAGTTTGCTTCTTTTGATATCCGTCTATTTTATCTTGATATGACGAATGGCTTTCCACAAATTCGAGGATATCATCTCTTCAAAAGGAACGCCACAAAAAAAAAAAAAAAAAAAAAAAAAGAAAGAAAAAAAAAACAGAATAAGATAAGAGAGCGTTAATTAAAAAAAAATTAAAATACAATTCTTTGAAATTGCAAGTGTTCCAGCTAAATGATGAATAATGCTGCATGGATCATAATATTGTTTAAATAAGATGTGGGGCACGTATGTTTATTCACATTGCCGGCCATGTCATAAAATATGCAGAACTCATCATCGGCAAAATGATTAATAGAAACAATCAAGCTCATACACAGGATGCTAAACGATGAATGATTTTTTTTCACATAAAAAAAGGGCAGAACAAATTCCTTATTTCAGTACATTTGCAATAAAAAGTTGAATGAACAAGAAAAAAGGAAAAACTAAATTTGGAAACAAATTATTCAATTAATAAACAATAAATTTTCAATTTGTCTTAAAATAAAATGAGCTGTAATAGAATAACTCTACAAAAATCACTGCAGTATTGTTAAGATTAGCACATTATAACTAGATTCATTGGAGAACTAAAGTATTTCACTTAAAAGAGTTTCAAATGTTTTACATGTTGTTCGACAAAACTTTTAAATTGTGGTTTGAGGGCAATACACACAGCCATCCTGTCTTCCGTCCATAAATAATAATCAACATTACTGTCCTGCAGTTTCTTTTCGAAATTTCGTAATTCATTTTCGTTCGGTACCTATAAAATTGCAATTTGTTATTCAGTGTTCGAAATCTATATTGTGTCCATCAATTTCCTCTTATATTGATGTACGGCAAGTAAAGAAAAAACTAAACCGGGAAAACTTAGATAGAACAAAACAACGATCAAAACACATAAAAATGAAAAGGAGAGCTTTAAATTTTATGCAGTTATATTTTTATACTAAACTAAAATGAAATAATGGAAATAAATGAAATTTGCTATGTGACTCGGCAGGACGCCGAACAATCGACTCTCTAGGAATCACACATAAACCCATCTTTCAACTGAAGACACTAATGTTTCATTGTAACAGAATGAAAATATTACCTTCAGTGTAACCTTTCTCAAATGAGAAATGTCTTTCATGTATTCCATCACTTCGCTATCTTCACGAAATGTCCATATGCATGCAGTTGCTGCATGTGCAGCTTGTGCTGCAACTGCACCGATCGACCACTTCAAATCAGTGATAAGATCAGACCTCATTATCAGGTACATTATGCGTGCATCAAAACCGGGCATTTTCTGCAAGTAATACATATAAGCATGTCCATGGATTCTTCAAACAATTCATGTAACATTTGGTTATCACTTCACAAGGACATCACTGATTAAGAAAAGTTTGGTATTTTGGATTCATCTTTCAGACTCTTCCAAATCTTTTGCAAGCCTTCATTTTACGATTATAATTAATTTTCACTGAACAGCTTCTGCTTTAACGTTCCAGTAGAACTCTCTTAGTCTCAATTTAGTCTTGTTCTATGGTGAAGTACCCCAAATACAAAATGCAAAAACGGTATGAAATTAACTGAATTTGAAGTGCACTGAATACCAAAAATCTAACAAAAAATTTACTTGAACCACTGACAAAACAAAAGCAAAACAATAACACGAAAGAGACAATAAATTGCATGATGACACAAACAATACAATCATCCTGATAAAAAACTTCGAAACAATTTTGAACTTTCTGGAATCCCTTTTTTAAATGATTTTTTGATATATCATGTATTCGAATCATATTTACCCAAACATCCAATCACTGCTTTCCAATCAACCCCTTCTATAGTCTTTCTGAATTCTCAAAAAAAAAAAAAAAAAAAAAAAAAAAAATCAGAACAAGAGAGTTGTGCATCGGAAAAAAAAAGGGAAAAAAGAAAAAAAAAAACATTCGAAAACAACGGCAAAAAACAAAACATGTATCAATGTCCACAGACTGTAACTCATTTAATTATATAAAGTTCTACGAAAATCTGGTAAATTAGGAAGTACAAAAACAAAAAGTTGCAATTTTCTTTTAATAGCAATCGATTTAGCCACCAAATTATGAATTTTTTTCTAGAAACGCTTGGCAACACCTCAAACACTGTTCGTAAACCTGAAAATATGATCAAAAATAGTAATCTGAAACAACTTAAAAGCATAATATCTTTTATAACAATTAAATACATAGAATTTAACATTACTTAAGAACCTAATTTAATTGACATATGAATATCATGATATAATAATAAACAAACAAAATTATGGATGAAATATTAATGAACTACCTTTTCAAACATTTGCATTCCGCGACTATAGAAAGGGTCCGGTACGATTAAAATGCCCTCCGGATCATAACTGCCCAAATATTCAACAACTGCTTTGCCTTTTTCATTCCCTCGTAAATTCTTCAGATCTCTAAGAAAGTTACAGTGGTAATGAATATATACAAATGAATTGTGCAAATTAATTTGAAAGCGATGCTGATATTATCTGTTGCCTACCTTTAATGTAAAGAGGTAAGAAGTTGCAAAAATTATCTCATAAATGTAATGGAATTCATCTCATAAAAATAATACAGAAATATGATATTGCTGGGGCTCTCTGAAAGTGCACAAAGAACGGGTCAGGAAAAAAGAATAACAAATTACATTTGTCCCTCTAAATAACTTTCATTATTCATACTGATTTGAACTTCCGCCGCTCTTTCTCCTCTCTTTCCGCTTACTTTTTATCTACGACATTTCCAACTTCTCTCCATTATGATAAGATTATTTTTTCTCAGCAAAAAGCATTGAACTTACTCCATGTTTTCTTCGTCCATACCAAATATATAGTCGAAATCATGGAAATCAGTAACAGTCACCTAAATTTTAATATCGGAGAATATTTTTTAGATTAAAAAAGGAACATTAGAAAAACGTGCTAAATCTCTCCTCCAAGCATGTCGCAAATTTTAAAATAATAAGAAATAAATTGAAACAAACCTGGCGAACTCTATGTTTGTATTCTGTTATCCCATGTTCAGCCAGTGTTGCCATTGTTCTTTTATCCGGAGTTTTACCCACATGAAAGTTGATAATTGCAGCACTATCCACAATCCATCTATCCAAAAGACCTTTCTTCTTGATGAGATCCAAAAAAACTCCTTCGGCCATCGGTGACCGACAAATATTGCCTAAACTAGGAGTTTAGCTTAAGTGATAACAATTTCGCAACATTCTTTCTAAAAGATGAAGCATTCGCTCATGGAATGAGAAATTATATTAAGGGATTATCACATTTAATTCGTGCGTGCTGCTCAGTACTTGTAAGAACCAGGTAAAAGACACAATAGCTATCTTTCTTGCTTTTTCATCAAGAATGTAAAATTAACAAGCTGCCAAGATAAGGCCATTTCCTATATTGCAATGAAATATATATTCGCTTATGACGTTGTGGAAAAATATGTGCTTACCCAAACATACAAAAAGGACACTTTTCTTCGAACAATCAGCGTCTGTCATTGCCTCTTTTACCTGAAATAAAATACCGTCGTAACCATCCAGGCAACTTATATGATTGCAAAAAGCGAATAAATAGTCATACTCAAAAAATGCTACTGAAAGCTGGCTTAAGGCTCACGTAGATTTAGAATTTATCAGTGAGTATAAATGAAATTTATGCTGATAAGTTTTAAACTGAATTCGAATAAATTAAGTGCCGACGACCAACATTATTTTAAATAAGATGTCAGGAAGACCTGATCCTAATGTTCTCCGGCAACTAAACGGAATTCGTTTTACAAATAATTACTTTAATCCGGCTCAGTCAAACCATTACAGCAAACAGATGAATACCCAGACAACATGAATTCCAGCTGAAAATCTCCGTATCATTAACAGTGATGACCATATCAGCGTAACGCTAGAGGCTTGTTATGGACTTTGTGCAATTTATAAACATATGTTGAATGAACATTGTGGAAGAGAACCTTAAACTGATAGCTCAGTTCACAGGATCGACAAAATACTAAACGAGAAGGAGGTTGATCTGGGGAAGGATATTCCACCTTAGATCCATCTACAGTTACGATTCTTTGAATTATTCAAATTAACGAGATAGAATGTTTAAAAAAGAGAGACAGACATACATCTGATTCGTGCCTGGCAGCATTTATTCATTTCCTTCAGTTTATTGTCGAACTATTACCTAGGAAGTAGAACAATGCTTTCTTTTCTTTCGCTAGGACTAGTAGCCTGAATAAGCCAAGCCATCCCCAAGTTACTTTCTTCCAACAGAGCAATCTTTTACTATGCTACCCAGAAGTTACCCAAGAAAAACCGGTCACTGAACTTATCGAAGCAATCCTCAGCCTTCTTATCGGAATGTACGTATCCATAAAGAGTCTACGTTATCCCAGATAATCTAGAATCTGCGTTATACCACATGGTGATGCTATAAAGGTCGTAAAGGTCGATTTATAGTATCATTTGGTTGTTTGGTTCCATCTCATCGTTTTGTCTCAATCGACAACAGACGCCACCCTGCCTGCTGCTGCCCATCTTCTCATCAGACCAATAAATAACATCATTGATCGATTTTTAGGGGGCAACTTCTGCGTGAAGCCCTCTCTCCGTCCCTTCCTTCCTCCTTCTGACGTCTTTTATTCGGTTGTGTCTGCTGCTTCTGCTCTTATGCTCATTCCACATCCACATCCAGACGCAGTTGACGGCTAACTGATCTGTCTATCTCTCCATCAAGTCGAAATGGGTTAGTTAAGTTTTATTTTCCGAAAAGTTTCATTTTATTCGATTGAGTGGTAATTATTCCACCTAGTCGGTCGAGTCTAGTCTGTGCTATCGAAATGGGTTAGTTTAGCTTTCTTTTTAAAGTTTCATTTTATTCGGGTTGATGGGGTGACAGTCACTCACTTTCAAACTAGAAATCGTTAGCAGTCATTAGCCGTATATGTCCTTGATAGTTATGGCAAGGAAACCGTTAATTTAACATTTACTTAATTATTTACTTCCAAACTAGAAATAGTCAACGGTGGGTGTTCTGTTTCTTTTCTCCTTTCATTTGCTGAAGAAAACTAATTAGTTTTGGCAAGGAAACCGTTTATGTAAGTTAATCTTCTTCTATACATTTTACATGCATTAATAAAACATATCTAAAACAAAAAATACACAATTTAATTCTAATAATCTTACCATTCAAGGTGAAAAAATCACCATTATTAAGTTCATGCTTAACCATAGCACAGGTATATCATTGAGGAAATGGAAATGCATGGTTGTGTATTAGCTGCATCGCATCCCTTCATTGGTTTCAGATCAATACTTTCTGCGAAACTACGAAAGTTACATTGATTATTTTCCAGGAAAGAAATGTTATGTATGCAGGAAGAAGTGTACTGGCGAAATTTTGAAGGCAGAAGGCGAGAAATATATCCACATTTCATGTTTTAAATGTTCGAGTAAGTTATTAGATCCATATTATTTTAGAGACGAAATCTTCAATGTGTTTCTGTCATAGCATCCTAGTAAATGCAGAAAACATGAAAGTAACTATATGTTGAAATAAGAGTTGTCTCTATACTTTTTTGAACTGAAAAGACATACATCCGAAATTACCGTCAATAAAATAAGCTTCTCGAAACGCAGAGCTTTTCTTTTTTTTTTCACAAGAAGAGTTTTATTAATTAATATAATGTATGCAATAAAATTAAGACCGACGAATCACGTATGGCTCCACTGTTATAGTGTAAAAACTTTCTAGAAATGCATCGTGAACGTTAGTTATTTTGTAAATTGGAGGCTTTAAATAGACTTTTTTATTTTGGCTGTTTTATCGTATCTGGAAATACTTTGGATAAGAAACTTCAGTTACTATTCATAGTTGCTTTTTGTTTTTTCTTAAAGATAATCTGATTTCTAGACAGAAGCTGCTATTCCTTGGTAAGTGGTGAGGTTTCTGTATCTGTCTTTCGCATTTTTTGAAATGAGTAGGTTACAGGAAATATTTTCCAAGTTATTTGTTTGTCATGAGGTAAAAAAAATTGCTTGAAGATTTAAAGTTAGGATGCGCACAGAAATGCAAAAAGGTCCCTTTATTTTGTGAAGAAATGGAAGAACCGAAGGCGGCATGTACTGCCTAAAAAATTTAGGTCAGTATGAAATGTTATGTAGTCTTCAATAAGAGAATTTATAGGAAGTTTTGTCTATATTTAAAATATTTTAGTGGGTTTTTTCGAGTTCTCACAGTATTACCCAATTTTCTTGTTCTAATTCATATGCGTGAAAGCGTGATTCCATTGTTTTCTCTGATTTTATAGTTTTATCTTGTCCTCATTAACTTCATCTTTTTAAATTTATTTGGAAACCAAATTTCTGAATTTATTCGGAAACTAAATAATTCATTTCCTGAGGTTTCTCATCAGTTCTCATTTTCTTCAGTAGTCTTTATTCTAACCAAATTAGAAAATTTTTTAGAGTGCTCAAGGTCATTGAGGGAAACTGGCTATTACACGGGTTCAGAAGGACAGTTTTTGTGTGCGGAGGATTTTCGAGCTTTATCAGTGCCTTTGAAAGTGAAAGCTGAACATCAAAATCTAAAACACGCTGATGAAACTTCCTTGTCACCAGCATCCCCGGTTACTCCGCCAACGCAACCTTCACCTCCCCTTGCCTCTCCTGCAGGTATTTTACAGTTTCGTTAAGTTATTTCTTTTTATTCAAAATAGCTTTAATTATTGTTGCTTCGCTTCTGTGACTTACCATGAGTACGATTATTTTTATTGTGTCAGAGTAGGAATTTATATCTGGCTAAATTTCAAAGTTTTTCAGGATGTGCGTTTTGTGGGCAGCTATTGCAGAGTGGTCAGGTGTTGCTGGCACTTGGAGAACAGTGGCACGTTTGGTGTTTCAAGTGTTCTGAATGTGCTACTGTACTTCAAGGAGAATACATGACACATGATGGCAAACCACTTTGTATTCGAGATTACAATACGAAATATGGTGTCCGGTGTTATGAGTGTGATAAGTATATTGCTGGGAAAGTATTGCAGGTGGATATTTTAGCGAATTTTTGAATTGTTCTGAACTATCCTTATTCTGCAAAAAAGATAATTTTGAAACTTCACTAATGCTTGTTCAATACTTTAATAGGAGTTGATTCGTTTTGTACATAGTTAAGAACCACTTCAGATTTATTCAGCTTTCAGTATTGATAATATTGTAAGTATATTATTTCTATGTATACAGCTTTAGGCTGGAGGTTATAAATTTCATCCGACTTGTGCTCGTTGTTCACGTTGTGGTGAACGCTTTGGTGATGGACAGGAAATGTATATGCAAGGTGATGAAATCTGGCATCCGGGTTGCGAACATGCAAAAGTGACAGAAAATATTGCAGTAAGTCATTTTGATATGTTTTGTACCTATGTTACTGAATTAAGTCATTTTCCAGTTCGAGTGTTATGGTTTAGATTAATACTTAGTAACGTACAAACGTGGCATCGTTTTTCATCTTGGTTCTGCTCCTTGTCATAATGTTCTGATGGATCATGAAACACCTGAGCAGTCTTGTTTTTTTTTTTTTTTTGTTAAATAAAACAAAGAAGGGTAGGAAATAATCTTTAAGTGTCGATTCGATGCTTACTGCATGCTATTGTGATCTTCTATGTAATGACTATAACTATTCATTTTCACTTACCCCACCTTGGTATCCAATTAAGTTAGTATAAAGTGCTAGACTTGAATAAATATTCCAAATTACCATATTTAAAAAAATGTTATGAGGTAATCGATGTCGAACATCTCAAAAAATTTCGGAACTCTTTATACCGATTCAGTTCATCTACTTGATTCAAATTTCATGTTTCTAGCCAATAGTTCACGCAGGCGATGCTCGTGAAGAGCCAAAATATCATTCGCATTTTGGTCAGCATTTGACGTATATGTATCTCTTGCCAGAAGCTGAACAAACATATTTGAAGCAACCAATCCCACCGCATCCACCACAGCCTGCGCAGTTTCATACTCCTCAAGGTAAATACATTTGATTTAAATTCGTATTCCTGAAATATATTTCTGTTGGTGCTTCCAGTTAGAATCTGCATGTACTTTGCGTATTTGCATCAGTAAGAGATATTTTTATGTCATTGTTTTCCAGGTCCAATCAAAATCCGGAAATCACGACTTTCAATGTTGAAAACAGGAATGCAACGGTTAAGTGCGTTTTATTTTTGCTTACATGGCTAGAATTTAAACTTAAGTCATTTAAGACAATCCGTAAAAAGCCTTTTAACTTTTTTCATTATTATTTGTGATATACTGCTAGAAAGGTCGAAGTCAGTTTAATTCTCAGAATTTTCGCTTTAGCTGAAGATCTCGAGAAAAATACTCCACGTCCGCGATCGCCGCATATGGATAATGAGGAACCAATTGAAATGGCCCATTATCCGGCTGGGCATGCTCCGGAACCTGGCATTGTTCCACCAATTGAACGAGCCGATTTCCCAGCGCCACCGTATCCTTATGCAGTCGATGGTTTTTTTTTTTTTTTTTTTTTTTTTTTTTTTTTTTTTTTTTTTTT
>KZ269987.1:613773-708957 GCA_002249935.1 Onchocerca flexuosa | reverse complement strand
ACAAAAAACCACAGCTCCAGATTTGTTTAATTAGTGGATTGATTTAATCATTAAATTTTATTTCTGGAATTGTCTATGATTCCTGTTTCGCATCCATTTTTTGGTTTGTCATTTAAAACTTCGATCTCAGTTTTCTTTTTTCTGTTAAATATGTAAAATCATTTTGAATCTGAAGTGAGGGATAGGTATTTCCTTCTTTAGGTCAGCATTTAAGGACGGAATATACTTCTCATTGAGTAGAACTAATTTATACTATATCCATGAATTGTTTCTATTGATTTTTAATTAAATACAAGTTTTAAGATATTAAGCGCCGTCTTTCGTGGTCATCTGTTGAAAATGATGATGACGAAGATGATTATGATGAATCAGATCGAATAGATGATGAAAAGCTAAGACGAGCGGTGGAACAGTTAGATACGTATGATAAAGATTCGTCAATTGCTCGTGTTAAGAAACAAAGGTTTGTTTTGGCACATAAGTTTTTACCCATCTCTCTAAAGTCACTTAGTTTGTAATTCGTTGTAGTAAAATCGGTCCGAATTAATTTCTTGTTTATACGTAATGATTTTTTCTTAAATATTTATTGAGGAATTCTTTTATATTTCCTTTCTTCAAGTAAGTTTAGTTAAAAGGATTACTCATTTGCTATGCTTTCCGGTTAAGTAATGGATACTGAGCTTCATCTGCTTTTTTTTTTTTTTAATTCTTAGTAATTGTATGCTGCTTATAACTGACAATTATTATTTAGATTGCCACTGCATTGGGATCCGAGGAATGCAAGCCGTACACCATCCGCCAAGAAGATGCCGCATTTGCGATTTCGCTACGACACTCCAGTAAATGCATGTAGGTTTATGTTTGAAGTACTTTTTCTGCTTTTGGTCTGTTACAAACTAAAAAAACTCTTTTTTAACTCCATGTTTAAAAATTGCATAATATATTTAGCTCCTTCGCGTCACGTGAATCGACCGAAACCGTGGGTTTATTGGCAGAGACAAACAGATAAAGCAGCGACGACATCAATACCATTCTTCCACATTCCGAAATCATACGCTGAAATGGCTGGTCGATCAGCTACGCTACCGGATGGTTATCAGTACGGTCAAAATGTTTCCCTAGATGGTCTCAACACAACAATTAGCTCCCATTTTTCTGATCGTAAGCTTAAGTTTTTGAAATTAAGTTTTTTTAGTTTTATACCCATATTCACATTCCGTAAATTTGGTTCGAAGATTTTTTTTAGAGCATTATGTTTTTATGATAACCTATGTTCTTTATCACTGGCAGTACCGGTCATGAATATAAATAAATGAATTTATATATATATATATATATATATATATATATATATATATATATATATATATATATATATATATATGGAGAGAGAGAGAGAGAGGGAGAGTACATGAATTCTCTGAGTTCAATTATTCTTCACGGATATTATCGAATACCAATTATGTTATCATAATAAACCAGGATTAGCTGTCTTCTTCATATCGAAATGCAAGTCAGGCACAAATAGTTTCTATGAAAATTTGCAAAATCATCTTAACTTTCTGGTAATATGCAGAATAGAAATTTCAATCATATTTCTGGTTTCTAAACTTTTCAATATTTTACCGTCGATATTTCTTCAGAATCGTTGGTTGGGCATAGTGGCACTTTGCCAGATGACTATCGTACTTGTACCATAAATGGTGGCGGTACAGGTGAGAATCGTGGTACTTTGAGAAGTTCATTGCCAGATATGAGTAAACCAGCAAAAATCTATCCGCTGAACGTGTTACAAACATCCAACAAAAAATTACCGGATGATGTGGATCGCGCGCATTTAGAGCGACATCTGAACAGAAACCAGTTTGAAGAAACGTTCAATATGAGTCCAATCGAGTTCTACAAGTTACCCGAATGGAAAAGAATTAATTTGAAACGGAAAGCGAAACTGTTCTAGAATTTTTATCTAGCATTTAGTAGCGGGGCTTTTTTTTCTTTTCAGAAAAAGTTAAAAAAGTAAAGTGTTGTTGTTTCATTTTTTCTTAGGCTTTTGGTATTGCTGTGTTAGACGATTGTTTTTCATTAGAAATCATTGATTTTTTTTTTTTTTTTCTTGTATTGAGTGCAATTTATTTATTCTTGAGATTGGTGTGCTCATTTTGATCATCTTTTTCTGAATTTAGTCTAATTCAATTCTACAATTTGGCTGATTTTTTCCAAAATTCAAAATCATTAGAGTAATGAGCACACTTCTAGTTATTTTCCGCTCTGTTAATAATGGATGATTTTCGAGTTCTTGTCTTATATTGTTTCAGTTCTAACAAAATTGCTTTAACTCCAGCTTCTTTTGTGTGCTATATTTAATTGTCTTTGCGCACCAGTTTTGATGTGTTTCATTTGATGGCTTAAAGTCAAAAATGTGTCCCTTCTTTGTCTATTAGTTTTCGGTCAGAGTGATTGAGATTATTGAAATATGATGTCGGTGCAGTGGCGGATTGTAGCAGATTTCTCATACTTCCTTCATTAAATATTAGAAGTCTTCAAAAGTTTGGGTGAATTGATACTGAAAAAGGAATTTGATTTTTTAAATCGATTTGAGTAAGGATTTGAGATTAGTAAATAAGACCCGTAGAATTGCAGTGGTAGTTAGAGTCAGTAAAGATAGGAAATGCTAGACACACCATCAAACAATATCTTAGAGACCTCCGACTACTACGATAACTTTCTGTTGTTGTCAAGAAATGGTTCGCCATACGATTGACTTCGACAGCAGATTCTTTGGGGACTGAAACCTCTGCGATGGAAGGGAAGAGCTATGCTATGATGAATGAATGCGGTGATGAAATTATAACAGGATAGAACATTTTTTTTTTTTATTCTTTCAGCCTTCTATTGTCGGATTTCTGGAAACCTTTTTAAAGATTTTCAAAAATGCGAAAAATTGACCTCACAATAACAATAACAGCGGATGGAATTGTGAGCATGTTTATTGAGTATGGTGTGATTTTATTTGTGTGCTTTTGATGCGTGTCTATTGTTGGTATTTTCATTTACGTTCCACATGCCAAATATTTGCGCTTTGAAAGGAGTGTCTGTTTGCGGTAATGTAGTGATGTCTATGAGAAATAAAAAAACTGCAACCAGATTCTTCCAAATTTGATCAAACGAGTGGTAATGTGCTATTAACCTAAATGCTTTTTCATTATGATAATATTTTTCAGAAGGTTAAAGACAGTGACTGATGGGGTTTCATAATTCGAATTTGAGGATGACACATGGATCAATCTGACTACTTGTAGTCGAAATCGTGACCCAGTTAACTTTAGATTACAAGACTGAAGTATTATATTAAGAAGAGAGATAGAATGGGGAGTTGAACTTTATCCGTAGTTAGAGATGATTAAGTGTCAGAATGCCGAATGTTTCAACTGAAATTCGTTTTGAGGTGAAAAACGATTCGAAAGGGATAAAAGGCACAGGTCGGCATTTCAATTAGAAGTATTTGTTAAAATTTATTGTTTTCCTACTAATTTTTCGAGTGAGCCGCAAAAATCCCTTTGTGGTAACCGAGAGTAAGCAGTGCGAATTCCCTAGAAAAATGCAAGCTTCGGGAAATGTTCGCAGATTTTGAAAATCAAAGAAGCGTATGGCATAGATTTCGAATTCATTTATGTGAGTTCCAGGATACTACAGAGTAAGGAAACGCATGACATGCGCTTCTTTTGCGGTATCTGGAAATTAGCCGCAAACCAATACCACATAATAATCATTATATAGAAAAAACTGACTTTGAAACTGCACAGCATTGTTATATATTCATTATAGATCCTTTGAATTTGGAATTTCAAGGAAGATTTTAGATATATTATGGCTTATTTTTTCTCCCTTTATTCTTTTCTATCTCTTTCTCCTCCTTTTATCATTCACATCTCGCCAATACCTGTCGGAAAAACTATAATTTATGAAATGAATATGTCTAGATAATCGAAGTATTTGTACTGCAGAATATTTCTCAAATTCATCACTTAAAATGAATATAAATGAATGTTACGATGTCTGCTGTGATGAATTAATTATTTATCTAATTCTCATCCTTGTTTCCGACTACAAAACATGTCTTCAATAGTCACATTTAAATGTTTCCGGTCTGATAACTAAGCTTATGTGTAGTGTTTAGAATATTGCAAAAATCTTCCCATCGGATAACCAAACCTATGCAATGTTTGGAATGTTGTAGAGCAAATTCCACTACAAAACGTTTTTCGATTCGTTTGGAATCAATGCTGTAATTCACAGCCAATTAAATCTTTTCCAAACATAAATTCTTACTGAATTTTCCTCTAGAGGACAGTGAAGCAGAACAACCTAGTGCCCGACTTTACTAATAGTATTTTTTGATATCCTCTAATTTATATTTTTTAATTAACTTACTGATCTCTAATATTCTTTAATTTATCGATTGGAATACCTTATACGACTTATAATTTATTCCATCCAATAGATTTATTCCAACAAACATCAAAATATAACTTTCTCGACAACATCACCCTAACCCACAACTTGTTCTCTGATAGAAACCTACAAATTTCGATCTCTTTATGGTGAGAACCAAAACATCGTTAAGTATCATTAGATTCTGGAGGATCTTTTATTCATGTAAATCATTGCAGACGAGAAGGGAAAAACTGAAATCCACTTTCACTCGCCATAATTTAAATCCTTAGTGCTACCACTATTTTTCTTATTTCTTCCTGCTCTCACATGAGACAGACGTGAAATCTGAGAGTGACATTCAGAGTTTTGAATAAATTCAAAAAATGGATAAAATGATCACTAAACTAACTTCATTCAATTCATTTGTTTATGCGTTATTCCACAGTTACTGTCTATAAATTAAGCCACTCTGTCTCAAAATAATTGGCATTAATCCTGTCACTGATTCCTCATCAACAAATTAATTGTAATGATCATAACGATGCTCCTAATATCAGTGGAGAATCTGTGAACAAACATCTTCCTAAAAAAAAACCCCTTGGCAAGTTCGACAATGAAAGATTGTTTTCCATGAATATTATGGTAAAAAAAAAAAAATCGTTTTCCTGCTTTGTTTAGCAGGAAAACGATTTTTTTTTACCATAATGTTAAGAAATTAAAATAGTTAAAAGGAAATTTAGAAACATTTTTTTTTTATTCCCGGATATTTCCAATAAATGTTGAAATTTAATCTGCACATGACGTAAAATCTAACTTTCGAAAATCGCAACCGCTGTGGGCAGCATAAACTAGGATTCTCAGAGACTTTTTTAAATCAAGAAATGAGAAAATCAAAAAATAAATCACTTCTTACTTCTAATGGCACTAGAACAATTTCATCAATTTCCAGATAGATAACGGATGATCAATAACTTAGACCGAATTATCAGTGAGGAACAACTATAGTACTGCATTTTATGAACAGCTGGAAATAACAAGGCTTTAACCGTATTATTGATATTCCAGCGATTGTGATGTTTTATAAAGACACTATATTTGGGATGCTGAATCTGCATAGTGTTATATTTTCATTGAAGATCTGAAATATCACAAGAGAGCCTTACGATAAGTTCTTTCGATTTACAATAGTCGTCAAAAAACTCATTATTTGGCTAAATCAGTTGAAATGAGTGATGGTACCAAATGTCTCACGTACACCAATCCAGGCTTCGACCGGAAATTTTCCTTTGAGTTCCCGCCACTACTTCCCATAACTAAAAAACCAATTTTAGTACTGGGTAATCATTTCAATTCTCTTCTAATTTTTCTCGACTAGCACACCCTATTATAACCGTCATCCAGGTGTTACTCCTGTGATACTGTGTCAATACTTCTGAAGTGAAATTCAGGTGACTTTTAAGGTTAATTGAATTTTTAGGGAATGATTTTAAATGTTCGTAGGTAATAAAGATATGTGTGAATATTACAGAAAATATAATAACATTAAAGTTTTCCATGTCTACTACATAACACCTTGATGAGATACCAAGTTCATAATATGAATACGCATGGTAAAATTTCAACCTCAAAGTATAAAAACCGATGAGACGCGCAATGATTATTCTCCAATACAGAAATGAGAAATTGATAAGAAGCCGTAAATCCACATTTAACAAGAAACAACCAATGTTATTTGAATAAACCCAAGAAATCATCAAGTGATTAATAAATACTCTTCATTTAAATTATATCTTCCTCTGAAACACAAAAAGCGAGGTATTTCCTCTAAATTCCACATTTTACCGGAGTTAAGTGAAATATCAAAACATTTACATGGTGCGCAAGAATTTCCCAGGTATTTATTGTTTTAAAGTGTAGTAATAAATGAGTTGCTTACGGAGTCTCGAAAAATCTAATCGAAAACGATTAATTAAAACCCTATCTATCCGCTGAGAAAGAGGATTGGTTTTACCACTACCGAGATGAGTATTAAAGAAAATTTTGAAAACAATCTGATCCATATATTAAAAACTAAGGGCACATCCAAGTATTTAAAACTGCGCAAGCAAACAAAGATATATTTTTATAAAATATAAGCACTGAAGACGCGATTCTTGATAACGACAAAACTAAGCGGGAAGCTCCAGATTTCCGCGTCCTCGAATCACTAAATAGGAAATAATTATAAGATAAATTACGTAAAAAGAAATTATTAAAACTCAAAAAAGTCTTGAAATGCAATTCATCGGTTAGATTTCGAAAATTATATGAAATAAATCAGGGAGGAAGTCACGAGGTACAACAAAAAGGAAATGAAACAAATTTGTGAAAAACTATCCGCAATAAAAAATGACATTTGGAAAAAAAGAAATAACAGTTTGCCAAAGAAGGCTAACTACGAAACATTACCTCTTGTAACATACAAATAGAAAAAATCGGCATAAAGTACAGTCTGTAGAACACCGGCAACAGCTGGAATCGGATCCAAATAACCCACAGTATAATAACGATATATCCAATTCAAGACATACAAAGCTCGATATGCTCCCAATGCAAACAAATAATGAGCGGTGATTGTTTCTGCACTCCCGGTACGTGAAAGCATGAACAACTGCGGCATGATGGCAACTGCTTCCAAATATAGTGAGAACGACCAAGCAATCTAGTTAACATCAAAGAAATAAGGCACCAGAGCTTAATAATAAAAATACTTAGTTTTCCACTTATTTTTAGAGATGGTTCCCTATCTGGAAATCTAATTTGAATTGCAAGTAGAGAAAAAATACATACTGCAAATAAACTCGGCTTGCTATTTTTCAGACAACTTCATTATTTATTAAACGATAGTAAATAACGCTGCCAATCATGAAGTTCATTAGCATTCATAATCTAAATATCTAAGCAATGAATGATCAAACGTCTCTTTTGGGAATGTAATTAAGAAGTCCACAATCGTTACTTTTCTTGACTTTATTGTTTCGTCACACTATTTACAACACTGATTTTAGTTACTAGTACTCACTATTTTTCGTCTTGATTTTGACTGATACCGTACACGTTTCAAGTTTATCCTTTCAAGCCGAGAATATTTCTAATAACTCGCCAAAAATTACTAGTTCTTTGGATCACTGCCCCCCTCTCTGCAATCCTAAAATCAAATCATCAAAATCAAACTTAACCTCAAGAAATTATTGATGCTACTTCATTAAGACAAATCCCAAAACTGTTGCATTACAGATAGATGCAATCTCCGAATACTAATTTTCTGAAATATGAAAAAGCATAATTAACCTCCATAAATGAAAAATGATGGTTGATGAGAAAAGCAAGCGCTATTGCTGGGATAATCAAGAACTCTATCCGAAATGTATCGTGACTCCTGAAATCATGATGAACTAGGGAATGTTTCGGAAAAATTAACTCATGAAGATAAAATTCGAAGTAAGGAGAAAATTTCTAAACGATTAAGAGCAAGAGAAAATCTAATTAAAACAAACAAGACTGACTTTCCCGAAACAACATTATGAAAATTTGCTAGAAAAATCATTAAAAAAACAACTTCACTGATTTTAACAATATTCATTCAAAATAAGAAAAAGAAATCCTAAAAAAATGAAAAAAAAAAATAAAAATAAAAAATGAGAAAAGGAAATCCTACCGGTCATAAGTGGCTCTGAACTTGAAAAACATCAGATAAACAGTTCCATATGAAGTTACGAGGAAAAAGATCTGAAAACAGGCAACTTTCTGATGGCATAGTCTGGATGACAGATGAATTTATTGATTATAAAAAATACATGTTTTAGAAAAAATACGAACTTGAGATAAACTAATGTACAGAATGAAAAAAAATAATACTAAAAGAGCACCAAAGTTTATTAACACAAATTTCTGTCCATACACCATACACTTATAATAATATTTTGTTTCAGGCAAACCTAGCAAAATAAAGTTGAGTTCCAACTGTCGTAAAATACTCCACTATAACCACTTCACTTCTATTACCCCTAATTTAAGCTATTTTCATTTTCCTAGTGATAATTCCTCCTATTGCTGCGGGTATAAGTAAAAAAAAAAAAAAAAACTATCCAATGCACAATTGATCAAATCATAATGGATCATCCTGTTTATCCTTGATAACTATTAGCAATACCTTCAGTAAGCATCATGAAGAAAAATGTTATCCATTTATTAGCCATAATAATTGCTTTAACTATCATCTAATCATAATAAATATAAATTCAACAAAGTAACTTTTACAGGTCTGTTGCCAATAATTTGATCTATATACCTTCATAATTGTATTATAAATTGAAATGAAATATATGAGATCTAAATATCGCGATGTGAAGACAAATGCATATAAAAGCTGAGATTTCCCAGAAAGTCCTGAAATCACTTCATTTCTTTTGATATACAGTAACATTAGAAGCCCACAGAGTTTTCATAAACTGATGTGAAAAAACTTCGATTATGTTAAGGATTCTTCCATTTACAAGGTCTTTAAATTTAAACTGTTAAAAGAACAAACCTGCACAAGAGCGTGTTCGCCATATATTAACAATTAGTATTGCAATAGCAATGAGATGAGAAGAATCACCAGCGATACGAAATACATTCATTGCAGTCACCAAATGATAAGATTTCTACGACCCAGACTATGAGAACGTTATGCACAAGGTTATCTATTGACACCTTGCCTCACAACCTGATAATTGAGAATTCTGATGGGTGGATAAAGCAGAAATCAAAAATTCTTGAAAAACAATCATTTTCTGAAGCGCTGATCGTAATAAGAGCGGATAAGAGATGATATATTCCAAAATATATTAAACAAAAGAATTAAATGATTCGGACAATCCATAGCTACAAATAATTTTAACAAAAGCAATTTCAGAATGAATCAGAAATTAAAAAATAAATATAAACATACGTAGGAAGAAGAAACTAGGATCACCCTGCCAACAAAACAACGACGACAACGCAACGTGTCAATTCGTATATCCAAAAAATCCATCTCCCATCCAACTAAATTCCACATCATTACTGAGGCACGAATGCAAAATTTCAATCCCAACAATTTAATAGAGATACTGGAAAAATCGTATTTTTATTCTGAAGATTGAATATAAAGGAAAAAGATGGAGAGAAAGGAACTTTGATATAAAGCAGTTCACCCAAACGATGATGATTTAAAATTCTCAAAACGAAAATATCGGGTTTAAAATTTAATTTAGAATAAAATCAATTATGTACAGAGAATGGCGAATTGATCGATATAAAATGATTTAAAGTATATATACATTGAAAATATCTGATTTCTGAACGACAATTGATCTAAGTGTTGTAGAAACTTATCAAAAAAAAAAATGAAAAGAAAACTTTGCTTAATAAACCTAGGTTTGAATGCCAAACTAAACTCTAGTCAATTTTCAAATTGAACTTATAATTTATCAATAACCGGCAATCATAAATTATTTTAAAACGATTTCTAACTTCTTCAAAATAGCAACAATATAGGCCCATGGGTTTTAGCAAATTCAGAACAAGCACAATAGTGATAAAATAATGCATGATACTGGGGTATGATACGTGATACGCAAAATGCATGATACGCATTTATTTTATCACTATTCAGATTACTAAAGCATGAAAGAATGCATGAATTACTGCATTTGACTATCATGCAATAGTCGTACTGGCAACAGATAAGCCTGCAGTTTGGAGACAGATAGATGGATAATAATATCGACGGCCATAAATTTCAAAACCAGAAGTTCGGAAATTAAATTCTTTCTTATATTTATATTTTCAAATTATATAACCTACTTCAAATGCATTGTAAAGAGAATAAAATCCGAAGGCTACCAATCGATAAACTTGTCAACCATTATGTCCTACTACTGCAACCTGTCCATTTTTTTTTAGTATCAGGCGATTGTATGAAGAGAAAAATAAACAGCATTATTCATTTGGGAAGATATTTAGGTTTTAATAGAATTTATTGAAAGTATAAGTGATGAGCTAAAGAATGATACTTTAGAGAAGACATCGCATTTTTCTCCTTTTATTAATAAACTGCTTAAAAATTTATGCTTGTGCAATAGTTTTTGTACAAAATAAATTTGTCTTTCTGAAATTTACAGAGGTTGGTCGACGCTTCCCACAGATTAGAATTGGGAAATACAAGTATTTAAATAAGCAGGAATGCATATAAACTACTTTTGAACATAAAATTTCGAAAATAATATTCCTAAGCTGTAAAAATTTGGAATTATTAGAGGAATGTCAAGGAAAATCATTTTTATCGATGGTAGTACGTTCCTGCTGGGTCACAAAATGTTTTTGCAGATATTACATGATTTTTTGGATCTATGAAAATCCGAAATCAAAGATAGTAGAAATATTAATGGATTAGTTTTGTTTAGTCAACGAATGCATCTACAAATAGTACTAAGCAGAAAACGTTATGACCTGTAAAATCACAAAGACAGAATCTTCTTCAATTCTCATTTGGTATGTCTGACTAAAATGAATTAAAGAGAAATCGAAACAGGAAAAAATTCATGAAATAGAGGACAAAAAATAGAAAAAATTTGCTGGAAAGGACACGCGGTAAATAAGTTACAAAAATTAATTCACTGAAATTAATTTCAATCCATTCCCTAGCCACTGCTTAATTAATTAAGCTTGGTGTTCATAAGAATTATAGCAAATTCATTTTTTCTATTGCATAATGCTATCTTTAGCAGAATGAATGCACCACTTTGACAAAGTTGATTGATTTCCTTCCAGTTCAAATCATTCTAGAATAAAGTGCATTTTAAAATCCATGATGACGGTATGAATCCATCATCATCTGCTGCCTGCTTATCAATGCTATTGTCCTCCATTGTCCCTTATCATCCTACTTGTCTTATGTTCTTCCAGTTTACCGTAAAAATAGTCTTATTTAGGTTAAATCAAGTAAACAATCTCCTTGTCTGTCAGAAAATTTGCATTTCTTGGTCATCAGAAGTTTTTCATTCAAGCCACTTAAAGTACTTCAGTTTGTCTGTCATTCTATTTAATTCGAGTTTAAATTGTATCTAACGTAAGGAAAGACACAAAAAATTGTTATTTGAAATTCTTAATATTAATCGGAAATTAAATTATCCAAGTTGAGATTTTACGCTTTAATAAGCATATTTCTCCATCTAAATCCACTCTCGATCTTATTTGGAAGTTTGCTTAACGGTGACCGATGATATATTCACCACTTTCCAAAACTGGCTGTTTACCAGAATTGCGCATGACTGGAGTGCATTCATATTCGGATGAAGTTTTGCAATCGCGCACGAGTATCTAAATCCTGCAGTGAATGTTGTTTGGCGCTGAGCCAAATTGTCAGCTGATTTTTCATCAGTATATACTGCAAAGTTTGCTTGTGTGTGTGTGTGTGTATTTGGTGGAGGGAAGGGGTGCGTTGTGTTTTGTTTACATTTTCTCCAAATTCTCTGAATGTAATCCCTTCCATGGATGGTGGCCATGGATGTTGTCCGCCCAACACTTAATAACTCCGAGAAACCGAATCACTTACAGTAAGCACTTTCCGTTTTTACTTCTCACTTGATTCTTCTATCTTTTGAGCTTGTACATCATTAGAAACATAATGAGAATGAATGAAAGTACTTTTTAATTAATCGTCTTATCGTTCTTCCTTATCTCATTTTGTTTGGTCCAACTTGATTTAAGTGTAATTTATGAGATATCTAAGCGGGTGTGAACTGCTAGATACGTCATTTCCAAGCTGTCCCCATTGACTGGACTGCTGTAACTTTTTCTTATTTTTTGTTGACAAAAAAATATACTATTGGTGTTGTTCCAGTCATGGAAATAGATCTGTTAGCGTACTCATTCGTTGATTGGTTTCATTTTTTTTTTTAGTTATCTTCGTGATTTCCGAGTGGAAGCATGTCCTCATTTTAAGCAGCACCAGTGCCAACAGCATCGTCCATATACTTGTTTTAACTGGCATTTTGCTAATCAGCGAAGACGTCGTCCTGTAAGACGATCGGATGGTACTTTCAACTATTCGGCCGATGTGTATTGTGATAAATATGATGAAAATACTGGTATCTGTCCGGATGGCGATAGGTGTGTTTAAGAAATTTATTGAAATTTGGCTCATTTATTTGAAGCATGATTGAATTTTTTAAATTATTGATATTTGAAAAATGCCAATTTAAATAGTGAAATCACTAACTACAGCCGTATATTTTTTTTGAATCGTTTTTGTTTACAGTTGCAGTTTTTTACACCGCGTAGCGGGAGATGTAGAACGCAAATATCATCTACGGTACTATAAAACGGCTATGTGTGTACATCCAACAGATGCACGCGGTATTTGTGCGAAAAACGGTCCTCACTGTGCGTTTGCGCACAGTGTTCAGGATCTTCGACAGGCCGTGCATGATTCTCAGGAAAGTCAAAATGGCGCCTTATTAGATCCAGAAAATCGCGAAAGAACTAGTTTCGTTATAGAAGATCCCCTTTGGCACGGTAATGTATTTTGATTTTGTATTTTTACGGACATTCATTTTCCTGACTTTTACCTTGTCACTGATGTTTTTTTTGTGCTTTAACATGTTACTAAAAATCCCAAAGCATAGTGATTTTGCTACCTTAAAGTGGAATTTTTACAGACCAAGTTCATGTTTTGTCATGCTATAAAACTGAACAATGCAAAAAACCAGCTCGCCTTTGCCGCCAAGGTTATGCTTGTCCATTTTATCACAACTCGAAAGATCGTCGAAGACCGCCAGCTGTGCATAAGTACCGGTGAGGATCTGTTTGCTTGATTTTATATCAACATGGAGAATTATTGGAAATGATTTTAAATTCATAGTGACCAATATTAGACGTTAGTTATGGTATTTCTATCCTTTTTACCTCAAATTTTATTAAGATCAACTCCTTGTCCAACAGCAAAGTCAGCAGACGAGTGGTTAGAACCAGAACAATGTGAGAATGGCGACGATTGTGGATACTGTCATACAAGGACCGAACAACAGTTTCATCCTGAAATATACAAGTCAACTAAATGTAACGATATGCTTGATCATGGTTATTGTCCACGTGCCGTGTTTTGCGCATTTGCTCACCACGACTCAGAGTTGCATGTACAACGTGCACCATATTATCGGCCCAGTAACAATCCAGATGCAACCGTACCACTGAAACAGTCCAACAGTTCTACCAGTTCAGGGAACGCAGAACCGGCTGCTTCTCCTACGGCTCGACCAGGTAATATTAGATTATATAATCTTTCTCTCTTAAATGGATTTTTTCACTCTCTTTTGTTCAATTAAATTATCCTTTAATTAAATGCATTTGTAATCATTTCAGAAAATCATGCATTGCAAACAGCAACTTCAGCCACAACACCTACGTATTCAGTAAGAATTTTCTTTTGTGATTTATATTTTTCCCATTTCGATAAGGAATAGCAAGAAATTAAACGAGATTTTAGGCAGTTCTGAAACAAAGACAAGCACCGGGAAAGACTGTGTCATCTGTCGGTGGCGACGAGGGACCTCAAAGCAGTTATCCGAAAGCGCCAGGATTTGAACGTGTTCAAATTTCGGCAAGTCCATCTTTTATTTCCAAGTGTTCGAATTGTATTTGGCATTCACATCGATCATTTTTCATTGGTTATTCTGTTTAGACTAAATATTTTCTTTCTATTTGAGATTTTTTTAGCCTCAGCGAGTGGCCGATAGTGCCATTGGTCGCATACGAACTTCTTCATTGAATATGGGACAATTAGATTTAGGTAAATTTACCTTTCATTGATGTAATCTTGACCGGTACTGTTTCTCTTCATTGAAAGTTTGCTGTAAATGGACTTATTTTTAGTATAAATTTTTTTTGAATTAGAATTAACGACTGACATTATAATGATTGCTAGATTATTTGGATAAAGGAAAATTTTTTTTAAGGATATTCAGTAACAAGCGCTAATGAAGCTTTAGTATCATCATTGCCCACTTTCTCATCATTGAATGCAATGGCTCGATCCACGTCAGATGCACCAATGCGTGTACTACCGGCAGCGATTGATGAACTTTCTTTGGATGAATTATCAGGCAATGCACTCTCTCCGATATCTGAACAAAAGGAACACAAATTCTTGCCTGATTTTTTCACCAATCCACGTAAGCTTTTTTTCACTTTTATTTTAGGTGTTATTACTTGATTCAAAATCTTTGAAATTTGATCTTGTTAATGTTGACAATATAGGATATAAATATTGCACCAATTTAGTATCACAGCATTGGTTGCTGAAATAATTCGAACATCAGGGAAAATCTTAAACCATTTGCCCTCGATGGTGAGAATTTCTCAAAACTAATAGATTCAGGCAAAAATTTGCAAATCACGATTTATTGGAAATATGTGTACTTATATCGTTAAAAATATATTACTGTTTACCTTATATTTACTACTTTGAGTCTGATATTCTGGACCGGAATTTTTGGTTATTAAAAATATAGTGAACTGGTCTGCATTTTATTGTATTAAGTATGAGGTTAAACATTTCATGTTGCTCAGGAATAAGATTTCAGAATATTTTTATGGCTGAAACAGAAGTAACAAAAGCAAATGCTGGATCTTTTTTTTCTTTTTTTTAGCTATGACGTCTTCTTCTTCACCAATGCAAATCCCCAATTCAAACTCTCCATTCGGCTCTCCACCGTTAGCTTCCCTTGGCGATTCATTGTTTCAACAAAACAAATTGACCATCGATTTGCCTTCAGCAGCTTCACCGTTGAAAGGATTAATGGGATTACCAGGATCGCTAGGTTCAGGTGTGTTTCGCTGTTCTATAGTATTTTTGTGCTTATTAGATTTAATCGCAAATATATATATACACGTTAGTTATTTTCCATGATTTTGTTCATCAAACATTTGATTGTTACTAATTTTAGAACCGTTCCGTCGTAGTATAGAGGACGAGTTTTTGCTTTAATTTTGTTTATTATCATTGTTCATTGACTTGTGTTGTGAAAAATCAGTGTTGCTGTTTCAAAAAATCTTAATGGTATTTCCATTAAAAGTACCTTACAAATATCTGCTTTTCTTGATTTTTTCTTTTTCCATTATAATGAAAATTAATAAACATTAATTTTTAGACAGCACATATTCCTGTTTTTTTTTTTTTTCTTTTTTTTGTGAAATAGCTTAAATTCCTGTTTTATTTATTGGTCTTTCCAGATCTTTTGAAAACGGACTTGTCCATGCCGCAACATGAGATGAGCAAAGAGGAATTACAAAAAGAATTGAAGAGAAAAAGTGAGGAGCTCGTGGCCCATCATCAAAAATTAACTGCATGGGAAGAAGGTCTGAAACAAGCACGTCAGGCTTGCGAAGCGTGGAAAAAGGATGCTGAGTATTATCGTCGTGTTGCGGAACAAGCAGAGGTTGACAAGTCAAAAGCGCTCTATGAACGGGACCAGGTTGTTGTTGCACTGCTTTTAAAATTCATACAGTTTTCTGAATTCAGTTATAAATTAATCTTAGTTTTGTAATTATTAAGAAATATTCTTTTCGTTTTATGAAGACAAGGTCATTGAAGATTCACTAGAATTATGCTTTCAGTTTGCTGACTATTTTATTTCTATAGGCACTATTACAACTTGATTTGCTCAAGCGTGAATTGCGAGTGAATACAGCAATTCGACCGCCATCACCGATAGACTCTTTACAAAATTTCTCATCTCTAGGATCATTCAATTTGTTTGTGCCGGTGAGTTTCCATGTAGCTAGTGATTAAGGAGTAAAGGATAATTTTGATACCTAAAGTTTTGCTACAATAGTTCCTTGAAACTCGTTTATTTAATAACTGCTCAATCTTTATGAATTAGTCGAGTTTGTGAATATTTTAATGACATTCCAACATTCTCTGCTTTCAATATCTTTTTGAAATTTATGGTATTTTTATAGATTGAAACTGATGTTCAGAATGAAAGTGGTGGTCCGGTATGTGCACGTTGTGGGCGCGAAAAAAAGGCCGACTCTAGGAATCCTTCTTGCCGCCTTTGCTGTAGTTGATTTTTACAAAATTTCCTTATATGTAATCATAGGAAAATAATCTTGTTTTTTACATGTTCACATACTGTTTCCTTCCTGCCCCATTTTTGATTAAGTAATACATTTCTATTTTTAGCTTTTTTGTGAAGTTGCGCGGTGCTTTTTTATTTTTTATTTTTATACTTTATTCAAATTGTATTTGAAATTTTTTCAAACTTGTTCATCTGTTCCCAATTATATTTTCAAAAAGATGTTCTTACTTCTGTGACAAGCTTTATTGTACATAGATTTTCAAATAGGGCATTTATCATTCATCATTCGCTTTGTAATGCTGCGGTCAGGATTTAATTTTATTATAGTCGAGTAATTCCGGTATCTCTTGATCAGGCAGGATTGTGTATAGCATCTTTGGAATCTAAAAATATCTAAAAGCATATTAAATAGGCTAGCTTTTTCAGACCGTCAGTGTTATGTAACAGATTTACGTCCGTATTTTAAAAGTCTACTTATTCACTTCTTATTATGCTGATCCCCAAAACAGTTTTACTGGTTTATAGAAATATAGGATTCACTAAATTTGGTGTCGGGAATCCAGCAAATCAGAAGAATGTTCTTTCGTAGTATAATTTTAACTGCCATCAAATATTGGAAATGAAAAACTATTAAGAGCCTTAATAAAGTTTTAGATATTAAATTCAGGTTTTGCCTGTTAACAGCTGACTAATTAATACGTCCTCTTCATGTACAAAAATGTATGTCCAGATTTCTTATACTTGTTGAAGAGGATATTTGTTATAATAAACCGTCGTCCCGTGTAATACATAGATTTTTCCACTTCATGAATCTTGAGCACAGTGAATCCATTTCTTTTCTTATCCGCTGATTTCAAATAGTAGTTCGAGAGACTGAGATTTGAGGGTCCCGAAATCCGATCAGAATCATTTACAGTATACCGCATTAATAACTACAGCCTTTTGTATTTATATGAGTATTCTAAAAGTATACAATAAAGGTAAAGAACACATAAACACTGGAGGTCGAAATATCACAATTTACATTAAAATCGTCAGTTAAATGCACATAATAAATTTACCATGTTCAGTAGGCAGTTAATACGGCCTCCGTGATAAGATTGAGATACAAAATATTAGATAAATACAAATCATGATACTTAAATTAGCTAGACTATTTGGTTTGAAAATCATGTCTACCTGTATTTACTATTGGAAGAATACAGTACTGACTTGCTGAATGATTTAAATGGGTCGTTCAATATCTTCGGGATCTCCTTAATATTGTGTAAAAACAATGGTATCCGTTAATGCTCCTTTCCTGGTTTTAGTTCGTTTTGATTCACAAACCAAATGAGTCCAATTACTGCGATGAAAGGAAGTCCCAGTTGTGCAATACATGTAAACGATTGGATGACCGCAGTATACAACAACACCGCCATAGAAATATAATGCTGCAACTTAGAGCAAATATTTAAGATAGCAAACAATTTTGCAAACTAAACTAAGTTCAACATTTCCAGTAAAAATTGACTAACAAATTAAAATCAATTTTAATTTTAAACGAGGATACTGGACCTCGGTCGACGGACAGTATTTCCGACCGGAAATAATGAGAATAATACTAAAAAATAGAATCTCAAAAATTCGAGATATTTCTAATACAGTGACTATCAATCATATAACGATATTGAGATGAACGCATGCAAGAAAATTTTCTAACCAAAATACGGGCTAAATAATTTCTCAAAATAAGAAAGAAACGATTATAAGATTAGGGATTCCAGGGATCTGCGACCCATTTTGACACTAAAACAGTTAGGGTGCAGCATAATACAAAGGCATTTTGGTTAAGAACCAATAATTTTTAAGAAAAGTCAGAAACTCACTAATAATCTTAGAATTTCTCAAGTAATTTTTCGTAATTTTATAAATCCTTATTTTTTTTGAATAAGGTAAAAATCTCTGTGGATGGATGCCGTTATTTCAACTATATCAAACATGATGAACACAATTACAGAAATAAGTAAGAATACAGATCTGAATTAAAGATAAAATTTGTGTTCCGAGAAATCCGAAATAATTTGCAAAAAAAATCAACCTATCCAATTCCACTGTACATTTTTTTAAAAAAATAAATATAATGAAACATACCACCCTGAAAAAGTGAATTTTGCCCACCAAAAGCCGAATAAACTTCAAAAAAATTATGCAGTAAGCCGGAATACGAGTCGGATCTTCATGAACAGCAAATAAACCATATCTAATAATATTCCATACTGAACAAATGCCGAATGGTGCATAAACCAAAATGGCATAAAAATGAAGAACAACCAAGAGAACTGATTGCGAAAAAGCAGAAAGACTAATGGTTCTTGAAAATATTGCCGTTTTCACAAACTGCTGAAAAAGAAACATAAAACATCAATCACACAAAAATTTTCAGAGCAGAATTAAAAGTTTCAGAAATTTAAAATGTGGGGAAGTGAAGTATATCTTTACACGAAACTTCTTTTGCTGCTTATAACATTCCTGAAAGGAACTGATACGAGATCATGATTCCACTGCATTTCAGTTACAAAACTAATCCAACAAAATAAGACTTACCAATAAACTAAAAATAATAATTATCAGAAGCGCAAAGAAACCATTGTATAAATAATTTATAAGTAATGATACTGCAATAACTGCAATTTCAATAAAATCAAGCCATCTGGATTCCACAGATCTGAAATGAATCCTACAATTTTTTATGATTGCCAATTTTATAATGCTAAAAAATATAAAAGAGATAGATCCGTTATTCAAATTTCGGACTAATCAGGGCATTGTGCAAGATATTTTAACGACTTCATCGACAGCAACTAACTGAAGCTATAAGCCGTAACTAAGACGAAGAAAAATAATATCTTAAAGGGTTTAATTAAATAGAAATAGGAATTTGTCAAAAATAAAAGAACATTTTAAAAATCATTATGTGACAATAGAATCCAATTTTTTTGTTTTACTGCATCACAATAATTTAGTTTTTGATCAACTGATCGATGCTAATTCATGTCGGAAAAATCCGAAAATTAATATAAGCAAGGAGTGTTAAAGATCAAGAAGAGCGTATTTCAAATGTATCAACAGACAGATAATAATATGGTGAACATGTTTCCCGCCAAAACGGTAAACATGTTAGTGGCGAAATGCTCCAACTAACAGGTAAACAAAGCGAGATCATGAGGAGCCAAATTGAAGATCAGGTAAGAAGGAGGGAATCCTAAAAAATATGTAAGGATCGGATTTGGAGCAGAAGCACATTTTTATTCCACAAATGGTTAACGAGAAGCATTCTTATTCCACGATGGGTTAAGGAGAGCAGTGTTTCTGTAAGGGTTTTCTACCAACAGTAATGTACAACGACCATAGCGATAGTTAGATTCGGATAGATACGACAATCAACAATTAAGAAGCAATACTCACTTCTACGAGCAACAAAAGAAAGAAACTCAGTAATAAATCATTTGAATATTTTCGAATTCTTGTTTGTTCGTAATTGTTCCCTGTTAATAAATACCTTTATTAACAGGGATTGTCGCATTCGCAAAAATTATTTTCACGACAATTCATAAACATATCCGAACATACACATATAAATAAATACACGTATATAACATACCAGAACACATCCAACAAGTGTTTCTTATTGAAATTATAACTTCGAAAGATGAACTAACCACCTTTTCAAATATTTGCCTTTTATTGATCGAATAAATAAATCCGCTAGCTTCTGTAGAATGAAAGTAAAACACATAATCAACAAAGACGAGATCAATAAAGTTAACCAATCAACTCTGCAAATATAAAAAATACAAATGGTATTTGTGCAAAAAAAAAAAAATTCCTTTATGTTTTTCAGTAAAAGTGTTCACTGATATTTAAAGGGTGAGCAACGATTTTTTTAAATTTAAAACTAATTTAAAACTTGAAGAACTAACAAATTATTCCAGTAAATGATGAACATATGACAGATCAAAGTGAAGCATATTATTTTATATTCTCGGATAGTCGAACAATACTTCTCTGAAATTGATAATAGGGACAATTATTTTTCCCAGCAATACTCCGCACAAAAAATGTATCAGTATTGTAACTCTCATTTGGTTGGGATGATACTACATAATTTAAAATGACATACCAATTAAACTGGAAATCAATAATGCACTGAGGATATATGTACTTAACATGTACGGGACGATGGATCCATACATTCGAAGCATCTTAAATTTAGAAAACAAAAAATAATAAAAAATGAAAAAGTTTGCAAACTTGACTCTAACAATAGCACTTGCCTACTTATTTTGCAAACAGTTCAAATCGAATTTTTTGAATTTTTACCCTTTTTAGTAAAAAAAAAAAATATTGTTTTTAGTTTTAATATGAATATTTTTTGTATTAAAATAATTTTTTTTTTTTATTTTTTATTTGAATTATGAGAGAGAAGAAAAAGAACAAAATTCTAAATATAAACTCAGGGCCATAAAATTATGCCTCTTTTTTTTTTTTTTTGTTGGAGTTAGCTTCTTTAAATAATAATAATCGATTTACTGCCGGATTCTTCTCAATAATAATAAAATAACTTATAAAAATAATTTAAAATTGCTATTCAAACAGTTAAAAAAAATTTAAAAATTGCAACTTTATGTGGTCGTGATTACATACACACATACCACAATCAGTGTATCCAAATAATTGATATCGAGGCGTGCATGGAAGCGGCAGCGTTGATTTAATATAAAAAATACTTCAGCCTTTATTTCTTCCTTATTAAGTAAATATCCAATGATCTGAAGTTCTTTACTGGCGACAAGACTACTTATACGTCGTAGATCCCGACTTCGAAATTCAACTTTTGCGAACCATTCTGTTAAAAACTGAACTAACAACAATCTTTGCAACTGTTTATTTGGATTAAATTAATTCCAAAAGTAGGTAAACTATAAAGTATGTAAATCAAATTATTCAACAAATCACACAAAATCCTCAGTAATAAGAAAGGGAATAATGAAGAAAATAATGCCTACGAAGTTGTTGTCCAAGTTCAAGAATTGAACGGTGATGTTCCACAATAGCAGAAAACAATTTTCGGGTTTTGTTGACAATGAATAGAGATATATAATTTTTTGTTTTTTTTTTTTTTTTTTTTTTTTTTGCAAATTTAAGAATGATCAACGGAAACTAGCCATTTGTATGCCTGCATGATTCTAATTCAAGTGATATGACGACGGCGGCAACTGGAATTTCGAAATAAACTGGCAATAACACAACAGGTTCATGACCTTCAAAATCGGCTTCCCATAAGGATGTGAAGCAACTTTTCAGTAATGATAGCAGTCCAATATGCACAACCTAAAATACATTTTAATTTGTTTCAAATCTAATTTAAAGCTGAATCTAATAAAACTTGTTCGTCATGAGAAAATACCAAAAAACTCGATATTCATTACAATGGAACCAAATGTCAACATAAAATTTCAAAATTAAGCAAAAATTCCAAAAAGTGAAAAAGTTTTATATCATAATGCGATGAATATTTCTGAAATGTCTTCCAATTAAAATACTCGATAATCAAACGAATTTATAAAAATTTTATTTCATACAGAATCAAACTTCGCCGAATCTTCTCGAAGTGCAACGGCTTTGAAAAACTCCTGAGATTTCAAATGTACCGAAATCTGCTCTGTAACACTCGAATGAACGAGTGTGTAAAACGATTGTCCCCAACTATTCAAAGAATAAATGGGTTCTCCGGATGATGTCCACAACGAGCTCTCAATACTCCTTTCAATGAACAACCAGCTATTCTTTGGAAATAATAGGACAAATTCCTTCAGATCTTGGTTATTATTTTTTACCTGAGAGAAAAACGAGTTCAAATATGTTTGAATTCATAAGTTAATGAATACAGTCATGATTACTAAAACTTATGGCACTTTAATGTAGAAGGCATAATAACAACTCTAATCATGATCGTCATAACATTTTTAATATTATGACGATCATGGTTACAATTGGTTATTATGATTGGAGACGAAACAGCGGTAAAAATGACAAGCAATATGCATTATATATTATAGGATAATGGATTTAATGAAAACAGAACATTAATAATTAATTATTTGCATTTACATCTGCTGTTTGTTATATTCATTCAATAATTTATAAAGAGTATATATAGTTAAATATATATACATTTACTATACCTACAAAAATCGGTTCATTCCTGATGACAATCTCGGTACTTGTGTCAACTCTCATACGTGTTAGCTCTCTGAGAAGCCCATCAGCATCAAAAAGTTGTTTTACAATATTATCAGCACGTTTGTGAAACGAATTTGGATCGTAAGCATATTCAATCATTAGACGCGAGATATATCTAAATAACAATTCAGAAACAGTTTCAGAAATTAGACTAATTTAGAACATGTTACTGAATTTAGTTCCTTATTCTTTCTTTATAAAATCGATTAAAATACCATATGCTCTAAATATTACTGAGCAGGACAATTACTACTGATAAGTTATGATAGATGAGTGACACAAATTGGAATAACAAACCTAACCAACTGGTTACACCAAACAATACACACATGATCGGTTTCTAACTCAATGCCATCAACAGCGGTAGTTGAAACATGGCGAATACCATTATCGAGAGTAAAATGTTCTGGCACAAGATGATCTTTTAAACCACCCGAAACTGATAAGACTAAGAGATTGGCCAGTTCCTTTTCATGCTTTCTCCAACTGTCATGCATTCGATCATATATATTTTTCAAATACCAATCAAAAACCATTGCTAAAAATATATGAATTTAAGCTATGCAAATGATGCACCAGAAAATGTAACACAATCAAGAACTAATTAAATCAAGATTTTTGATTGGTATTTGAAAGCTATCGCTTGCTTCTTTTTCAGTAAAATACAATTATTTATTAGAAAGCATACGTGCATCTTTGTGTGGTGTACCCAAAGTTACAATAAATGCAATTCGGCTAAGATCGAAATGAACACTAAGCAACAGCGATCGTATAACAATACCACCCATTGAATGACCAACAAATATGATACCAGGAGGTGGGGGTGAATACATACCCCAAATGTGTCTTACCGCTAACTCAAGATATTTGATTTGTCGCTCCAAATACATGCCCGACAGACCTGACAATTCCTAAAACCATACAACCTCCAAAAAAATATTTTATAAACTTCAATAAATAACAATATCTTTAACAATCAGTATCAAATTTTGAGATAAACTGAGTTCCTCTCCCCTTGACGTGCATGACGTTAATTCACCATTCTTATTTAAATATGAAATGTTAGAAGTAAAATATCCCAAAAGTAGAAGTAGATTTCGTAGGAACGAACCTCATTGAAATCAACAGCAAAGACATCGAATGTGAACGGCAAATTCCTACTTTCTGTCTTATCGTGGAGTACCGACCCTAGAGAACGAACTTGTTTGGAAGAACCTGCATTGCCTGGAACAAAAATGATGGGAAGTCCACTAACTTGTCTGGTTCTCCTGCAATAAAATGGAATTAAACCGAACATAGTTTTTATGTATTTTCGAGCAAATTCTAATAAATTAACTGGGATTTTAAAGGATCAAGCATACATGTAATTGAAAGAATATTCTCCTTCTCCATATAAAATCGTAGAGTAGCCACTGAAATCATTCGAAAACGGATATCTAATATCTTCAGTCTGATCATGTTTCGACTTTGTGAGATCAATATCAATGCGCTATAATGTCAAATTGCTTATAGCACTTCTAAATTCAACAAATGTATTACAAATTAAATAACAAACAATCCTGAAAATCTCTGGAATGCATACCATGAAACTCATAACTCGATACATGTAAGTCATCTCACACTGATTTATTCGCATCCAAGGTCGATTTCCAATCATGTATAATAAATGAATTATGGCCGCTATGAAAATCGCAAATAACAGATTCTTGATATGTAGCTTCATTGTACCCGTGGATTTCTAATTACTTAAAAAGCTTCAACTTAAACTTACTCTAATTAGAATTTCAAAAGAAAGAGGATGCAAAACGACTACACAATACTTACAAAGTCGTGGAATCAAAACAGAAAATCTGACAGTCAATGGACTAACGGATCTAATGAATATACTCACAGCCTGAACCGACATCATATATTTCAAGAAATTCTGAATAGATATCAATACAAAGAATCCTGAATAAAATGACAAGTCATAGCCAACATCTCCAACTCTATACTTCAACTTCAACCATACTAGCAAAAATCAAAATCAGTGCTGCGCAGATTTACACGGCCTCTTATTGACCTATGAAATTTCTACGAATTCCGTTTGTAGAAGTTTCGGAAATTTTCACTTTTACTTTGTGACATTTCATAAACTACAATCGCAATGATTTCTCATTTTTTCGTGTATCGCCGAACCACCCCCTTATTTCTATTCGACAAATCACTCACTTAGTGTGCTAGCAATTTTTCCATAAACGACAAAGAAAAAACGCGAATGTCCGAAATGCGGTGAATTATCTGAATATCGACCGACTAACATCACACCGACTCACAAAAATGCTAGAGGCAATAATTCGCTAACATTTTTTGATTTTTGAATTTCTAATTATTTTTCAAAAAAAGTTTTAAAAATATCCTAATAATTGTCGAAGTTTTCGTTGAAGATAATGAAATATTTATTAAAAGTTACTATGCTGAATTGTTCAACTTAATTTATTTTTAATATTCGATGAATCTTGGAATGTTGCAGATTTACTGATCGAACCTTAGAATTTTAACAAAGCTTTCACTTCCACAATTCGACTGGAAGCAGTCCAGTTGGGAATTCATGATTTCAATCCAAAAGTTAATGTCGGATCTTTTGAAAAACGAAAAGAATGACTGATCCTATTTTTCAGGAAAATCCTACTGAAATGCAACATAAAGCTTAAGCCAAAGAGAAATGTAATGGGAGAAAACATTATACGTGCGAGTAATTATTTGCATCTTTATTATGAAAATTATTCACAAAATTTTTGCATTATTAAAGTGGAATTTATATTCAAATGTAATGTGGATAGAAATGGATAAGCTGAGTAAAATGTGGAAAAGGAAAAAGATAAGACAATGGAAACATTGTGCAAATGACTAACTGTTTGATCGAATTTTGTAATCGAGATAAAATCAAATAAAGGTACTTTTCTTTTCAAACTGTATTTTAGTAAAATGAAACAAATTAAGCTGATTATAACATCCCGAATTCGCATTATCTTTTTCGCTTTTTTTTTTTTACACGTAAATGTGAAAATTTTTTTGACAAGTTAGCCGGATATAAGTACTTATTTGTATGACTTCTATTACTGTTTATTAGTTACCGTACTTGTTATTATGAATATAAAAAGGGGAAACTTTCCTGTGCTCTAACGAAAAGATAACAATTTAATGAGACGTGAAGTGATGTTCAACATTTTAAACTACTATATTTCTCCTTATCAAACGGCGATCAACATCGCTGATTGAGAATGATGAACAGTGCCAACAAACATGAAATATTACAGCAAAAAAAAGTGGAATGTAAAGATCATCAGAAAAAAGGACAAAAAAAAAAGTTGTTCCGTGTTTAAAGTATATTTCTCTGTACGAAACAACAATTAACATCGCTGTTGAGAATGATGAATAGTTCTGGCAAACACGGAATGTTACAAAGAAGATAGACTCATACACATAGCTCATTACAAAATTCGTAAAGATCACTAAATTGTCACTATCACTAAGTCATCATTAAATCCAAAAAAAAAAAAATCACTAAATCGCTGAATTCATAAAGATTCGATTGTGACACGCAAGTACGGGTAATTTACTCTGCCATGCACTCTTTCCTGGAAGTAAATATAATATTGTGAGAACAGTTGATTTTAAATCATGAATATTCTTGAAAGCAAAAAGTCATCTTTTGAATCACTCTTGCATTTGCATTTTTTTTTTTTTTTTTTTAATTTAGATTATTCACTCTTTCTCTTGAAAATTTACAGTACAATAAAAATCGAGTGATTTTAGCTTCTAAACATATTCTGGAGAATTCACGATGAATTTTTGAAAGCATTACTTTTAAAAACAAAAATGTATTCTTCTCGTGAAATCAGCAATATTATTGGAGTATTTCTGGTAAAAGAGTTTACTACTTTAGTCATAAATATGGTAAGAAATAAATCCGTTTGAATCTATGATCTTTTTGGGACAACATAACTGTATAATTTTGGCTTGTTTTGAGGCCAATTTTTTCAATGCGCTGAAATGTAGTTAAAGATTTCATAAAAACTGATGCAGAATATTTTAAAAAATTTCCAGTAGCAATTATGACAAAATTATTTCACAGAAACATCACCCTGATTTTCCGACTTCAACTGAAATATATTTCTGGCTGAATAATTTTTCAACAGTTATCTCTCCATTTTATCAACACAGGCTGCGAACGCCTCTGAAATTCGATAAAGTTGTACTTATGAAAAGATTTCAATTTAGTTGAAATTTAAAATTTAAAAAAATACTACGAGATCTCACATTTAAATTGCTTAAATCTCGTATAAATAGTGATTCATTTGCTTTTAATGTATCGCTCATTTATAATATCGCGTAAAACAATACATTTGAAAATGCTTAAATTTGGCAGGATTAAAGTTTTCGTCATTATTGGTTCTTTGAATTCCTCATAATCAATGAATTAATAGAAACAAAGCAAAGGAAAATGAATATTAACCAAATCAATCGATGAGAAAAAAAAAAGCAACTCTTACTCGCTGTCATATTTTTTGAAGTAATATGTACTTTTAACTACTTTCTCTTTCTGACACACTGAAAAATCCCCAAAAATTTGTACAAACCTATAAAAAACTTTATTACTTCTTGAAATCAGCTATTTTGAATGCGACTTTCTGTTTCGAATCTTTCATCATCTTTAGACGTTAAATATTTCAGGTTGTGAAGTGCCTTTCGTTCATCTCTGCTATGTTTCGTATTATTTTCTGAACTTCGATCTTACAAACTGTTTCAAAAAAATTTCAAATTTTTATTCTTTGCGATCTTATTGGCATCTAAAATCCTTCCTCTATATTTTAATCGAAATTCAGGAAAAAATTGCAACTAATAAAAACGTTATTTTCAGTTCTACGTCAGAAAAAATCGTATTGCTCAATTAAAATAAAACCTGATGGGATAACTGTTGGTCACATATATCAGTTCCTAAATCCCTTCCACATTTCTGAAACTCTCTAATTGATAATTTTGTCTCAAAGTAGCAATCCGTAACAACGTTACTGGTCCGCACATGTAGGCGACATTGTAATTATTGCTCCACTAACCACATGATAGATTTAACAATTTTCTCTCGGCAGAGAAAAAAATTTGGAATGAATTTTATCTGCACTCATTCAATTCCGAGTACGAGATCATACAAATCAGTCTTGGAGATCGTAATCAACGAATAATTTCAGAACAAACAATCACCAATATGTTTCGAAATATCTGATTGCTGGACACTTAAAAATATTGACCACTTCTCGGTGCATCACAAGTTTGAACGCCCAATATGCCCATCATGGCGAAAAGATTTTAGTTCGAGCACTGGAAATTATAATGTAGGGGCGTCATTTGCATGATCCAGTACATTTTCCGAGTCGCGGAAGCTCACTGGTTCCAATCTAGTCTTAAAAGTATAAGCAGTAAGATATTTTTCTGATAAATGCAGATAACAATGGAAGAGAAAAAAACGGAAATGTTACAGTCAGTATCACATACCGATTTCTGTAATAATTTGCCTGATTCGGAAATTAGTTTGTAAAAACCAACAGTGTAATTTACTGCATGAAAACATCCCCCCTAGCATAAGCATCAGGACTTTACAGTGTCACCACATGCCGGAATCGGTAATTCAAAAACTCCATGTGTATGGGTACAACTTTCTGAAGTGATCACTTTTGGCATATTTCCTTTGTTCTAAATGCAGTAATGGAATCTGTAAAACGGTTCACTGTAATAATTTTGTGGATTTCATTCAACGAATACTCTTATTTTCCTCTAAATGTGTTCCACTCCTGTTGTTAATTTACAACACTAAAATTTTCCTATTTATCCTTCAACTGAATTGCATAGTTTAGTCGCTTGGTTCATAGTTTCGCATTCTTTATCGCTAAATTTTTTAAAAGTGTCATTGTTTTACCTGAAGAGATCATGAATGGAAGCGTTTTATGTTCTAATGTTATTAAATGAAAGCAATGTTCACTCTAAAATTAAAATGTCATCACAAACTGAACTGCCCACAAAACAGAAGAAATAACCTTTATTTTCGGCCTTCGCCTGGCCAACTGCAAAATTGAATGATTTCGCACGTAACATGGACCTTATCACTATCCAAAATCTTTTTTGCACTATGTGTAATGACATTTCATATTAATATCATATTGCAAAATTCAATATTAGATTTTTCTCTTATTATGCAAAGAAACACTGACGTGAGAAATGATTCATGCTGATATACAAAGATAGATAAAAGCAAAGAAATGCGACCCTGTGAGGTAGATATAAAGAAAAACGAAATAATCATATAAAATGTATAACAACTGGAAAAAAAAAAAGATAAATTTGTGAATAGAAAAATAACAAATATAGATACAATAAGTTTCAAGAAAACTTCATTCGACAATTGTTCACCATTGTAAAAAAAACCCAGCATTATAACTTGATCAAAAACTGTTAATAAATATTAGAAAATTATAAATGACTTAAAGAATCGTTAATGAGTAAATAAAATGCATCCAGATAAAAAAGAAACATACAAGAGAAACGCGACAAGGTCGACCTATCTATTTCAAAAAATGAAACAGAATCTGTATAAACGTACTTCCTACTTTTCCATCATATTAGGTATTTCTTTTTTATCCGGGTTATTTTATTTTTTGGTAAAGATTTTTGTGGCGAACTCCGATTATTAATATTTTAATTTGTAGTGACAAATTTTTCAACAGCTTCAAATTAGCTGTTGAGTAAACAACCCATAAACAGTTATTGAAATTTTTTCCTTGAATATGTGGATTGTAATCGGCAAGAAAGATTTGATTTGAAACTTGATTTCGGTTAGTTTAAATTATGTTACTGTACAATTTATGCCGAAACAGTATCCGTTGTATAATTGAATAAAGCTAAACGATGTCTCAGTTGCGAAGTACGAGAGATCGGATCTTGAGCAATCACCAGCTGCAGATCTCGCATAGTAACTCGCTTTGTGCGGGGGCGATGAGTCTGCACAGAAAATATAAAAATGAAAACGAAGAAGTGAGGACTTCGTATACATGAAATAGGACAAATTTAATCAAAAATACCTATTATGGAATATGATCAATAGAAATAGAAACCGGATTACCTGGAAATTCAGGGATAAATTCACAAAAATATCTTTCCTTTCTATCAAAATGCATACCTGAAGTGAAACTCCAGCAGTTATTGGTTGATCGAATGGATTATTCGTTTCGGACCAAGGTTTCTTGTTTATTTTCCCTCCACCTAATGCTGCTATTGCGGCAGCATTGGCATCACGATTTCGTGCAGCTTCTTGATCAGCTCTTTGCAACTTAAAAAATAATTTTATCGAGAAAATTAAATAAGCTAATTGAATCCCTGAGCAAATATGAATGTATAATTCAAGTACGGACCTTTTAACGTTATAACGAATAAATGAGTAAGCGAATTCTAACTAATCATTTACTCATTTACTAACCTGTTTTGCTTTCTCTACCAGAGTGTCTTTGTCCTTTCCTTTAGTTTTACTGAGCCGAATTAATGCTTCTTTTTCACGATTCTCTCTTCTTTCATATTCTAAACGTTCTAATTCTTCCACAAAACGAAGCTGTCGGCGAGTATCATCAATTGCCTAGAAAACCAAACAGTAATCGAAAATAAATACATGACAGTAACCAAACAATGCGTACCAGTCAACAAGACAAGAAATTAGCATACACGATAGTACGGATGATTTCGAAGAGGTTCCACACGGTGTTCCGCTGCAATAGCTAATTTGGCAAGCATTACCCGCAATCTAAATTCCGCGGCCTGAGAAATCATTGCGATCACTTCATCTTGAGGAATACCTCCATCAGGCATTGCTCTTTGAATTTTCCTGAGTTAATTAAACTGTCAGTGTGAAGAAAATTCACCGTATCCATACGAATATATTGGATAAATAAATGACTTCATGGAAGCAGAAACGAAAATTAATTAATTATAATGATAAATCAAGCTTGAGAACTGAAATTTCAAACATGAAAAAACTTACCGAGCAATGACATCCCCATTTAGGAGTTTATACTGTGTTTGGCTTGCAGGTAATGTTCGAACTTCAATTTCACTGGACGATTCTTCCGTTGAATATTCTTCTGTTGAACTACCGTCCGCTTTCGTGTAACCTCCTGTACCGCCGTTGATCATTGCTGGCTGCGGGACGAGATTTGAGGATCTCTTCAACGAACTATCATAGTTAGTAATAAGTCTGTCTTATGACAAATTTTGGTGGATGAAAATTTTTTTGAAAAAAATTTGGTACCTAGTTTTGACTTCGAAAACAGGATTTAACAACCGGGAATAGAAATGATGATGCAAACACTAAAAATTGAAATGAAAAATAAAGACAAGCGACAAAATATACCTGTGGCATGTAAGAATTTTCATTATTTGTCCGTTGCGTATTTGTATCCCACGTGGAAGGTTGAGACATGTCGGGAAGTGGCGGCTGCTGAGGAACATTGGCACCGATTCCTTCAATAATAACTTCACCCTTTTGCAATGCTGCCCTCAGCGCTGGTAAGGTCTTAAATAAAACAATAATAATTGAATGGTTTCGTCAAATAATATCTAAATAAGAAGAATAGCATCTGAAATAATTAGTTATTCTCTCGTCTTGGTAACTGAACTGAAGACTTTGAAATTTTCATCATGAAAAGCTATGCAAGGATATATTTGCCATACAGTCGTCTAACATCAAGAGATGAATAGAAAACGATCGGATAATATCGGTGACATTTATGTGCTATTTCTGCAAAGTGCTTTAAAATGCTTGCTTCTATAATCAAAAAAAAAAAAAAAAAAAAAAATGGGAGAAATTATTTCAAAGTAAATTCTACAAAAGTGATACCCTCTGAAGAAATGGAAGTAGATGTGGCTGTGCTTGAGAGCGTAGTGCTTCCTGAAGGCGACTAGTAAACACCTCTGGAGGCATTGAACCATAGATTACCAGCTGGAAAGCAAATACTACGTAGAATTATTTTAAAAATATGCATAAATACTGATTTATAATATCGTAAGTTATCCATATTGCCAACAATTAAAAAAATATTAAGTAGCTTAGACGAGAGAATTCCTTCTCATATTCTTTACCCGTCTTCCTAAATATTCGTGAAAGTTATAAACGTAAAACAATATTTTCAACATTAAAATCACCTTAACAAGTTCGGTTACCCGCATGGCAGTTTGCTGCCCCTGTTGCTGATCAGGTTGCTGCGACAGGTGTATAAGCGTTTTGAAGAACCGCGCACATTTTGAAACCATACTAGCTTGTTCGGCTGCATTAGCATTACGCATCTGAGTTTGTTGAGCTTGGCCACTGTTACCTTAAAAATCTATTCATTTGAATATTAATGAAAAATAAAATTTATCTAATTTCCTAGTTACTTTAGGCGTAATTCTATTTCAATCAATGACTTCGAAATAGGAATTTTTACATCACAGCCAAATGATGTAACAAACAAATATGAAAAATTAATGGAAATTCTGAATTAGTCATTCGCAAACTTTAAAAAGTGAATTTTTAAAATCCTATTCAATTAAAAAGTCTGCTACCTTGATTTAACATGACATACTGCACGGGACGTAATTGCATGTCTTGACTGCTTACCTGCGAAACAAAGGATGGCGTTGGAGCCTGAATTAAATACTTCTAGAATGTATGAGTTTTTGAAATTCTCAACTCATATTTAGAATAAAATTTGACCAAAAGACAGCAAAAAAACATTGAAAATTCACCAGTCTTCACCATCCAAAAGTAATTTGTAGCATCGATACTGAATAAAAACTCTGGTGAAGTAAAAAATATGAATCAAGTCCTTTATTTCATTCTGCATGTCGTTTATTGTATAAATTAGATTTATGGTATTACCGAGGAAGTTATGCTTGTACTTCGAGGAACATTTGCTCGACCATTTTCGCCCAAAACAGGTCCTGGAACGATTCGGAAACGTGGTCCATTACTCGTTGTTGCAACCGGAGAAGGGGATACTGCTTCGCTCATAAAATACTGAAAGTACCAAAAACTTGTTTACAAAAAACAAATGTAATTTTTCTTCCGATACTTAATATTTTTCTCTGGTAGTTAGGGTGAAGGCCATGATGAAGTGCTAACAACTTTACGGTTAACAGCTAACTTTGCATTTTCTGTCTTTCTAGATATGTCTGCTTTTCAACTTCCTAGCACTTTATGATAATGCGAAAAAAAAAAAAATTCTACAATCAAGACAAAAAGGGCTTTAGTATGCCAGGTACCAAACCATCTCCGTTTACGTTTCAACTGGGAAGTACAGTTTGCTTGACCCTTGGTAGAAATGTTTTTTTCGGATCATTTGAAATTACTAGGAATATTTTCCGAGTGCTTCAACACCACTCAGCATTATTCGCTGTCGTAGTAAGATGGTATGGTAGAATTGGAATTTCCTGGCAGATTGCAATCACATGCAAATAAAAACAATAAATGAATAAATGCAAGCTGACAAATGCAAAACACAACGATCTTGGATATGCATTGGTAGTTTAGCTTAGCAATCAGAATTCAATTCACAAATATTATGCTTTTATTAGTATTTAAAAAGTCAGCTGAAACCTTTTGACTTTTGAATTCGATTCACATAATATGAACAATCAACTGATCTAATGCAAAGAGTTCAGAATCCAAAACAGAAGTTAAGAAATAAGTGTCAAGATTTTTTCTGCAGTCGAGCCATCGAGTCGTATTCCTTTCAGTAAAAAACTTCTCACTTTTTCAGAAAAATTTAGAAAAAACTAATTACCTGCCGGTAAAACAGAGGCAAAAATCCCGACATGTAATAATCATGCAAGTTATCCATGATATCAAATACGAGCAGACCACACATGAATAATTTAAAGAAATATGGCTTCGTTCAGTTAACATCAAAATTATGCAAATTTTGGCAGAAACTTCGACAAAATTTACTTTGATGCAAATTTCTCAATGAGTTTAAGAAAATTGCAAAATACTGGTGACATGACCGTTCAAAACCGATCTTTCACGAAAAATTGAGAACGCTTTCAATGTGAAGCAAGCTAAAACTTCTACTCCGCAATCAACCGTTTTCTTTAACAGGTTACTTAGTCCGACTGGACAATTCTTACCATTACTGTGACATTCTTTATGATGTTAATGATTTAATATATCCACAAGCCGCTTTACAAACAGAAGGGATATGGACAAATGAAGCATTGAGTACACCGTTCCACCACACTAAAGTAACTTTTCAAGTAAACAACTACCCGACTTGTTTAATTAATTAAAGAAGCGCGAATTCAACATGGTCTCTTGTAGCAACATATTTAAGAACGTCCATAGTGAATAACGATTTCTGAAATAAAAAAAATAATAAAACTTAAGATAACTCATCTAAACTACTTTTGAATTACGGCATGACATCTTGACAACGACAAAAGTGACATTCGCTGATAAATAATTTTACTTCTCTTTTAAGCACTTACGATTCATTTTAACCATGTTACATCAACATTTATGCCAACTACCATATATATATAAAATTACTGTTATATAAATCACATATATATATGAACTATGTAACAGTAATTTTTGCAGTGCTGCGAAAACATGAAAAGGGCTCATGAGAGAAAGCTTTGACATATCTAGATCAACTTGCAAAAATATGAGAAGTATTCGGAAATATCGGCGAATATGCATGCACATGGAGTAATCATTTATCATTCATAGCACAGTGCATCAGTGGAATTGTTAGGAAAAAAAAAGCTTCCAATGGATCAAATCGAGAATAAAAACGAAGTGAAATTCATTAGTTTTGGATGATAAATAGCAGGCATTTTAGACGTTATTCTTTTTGCTGTTGAAGGCAATTAAGGCAATTAACTGAAGTTTACGAAACCGAAAAGGTGATTGCATCATGCATACGATGTAATACTACAACCTCAATACTTTCCAGTCGACTCATTAATCAGCCGAAGATTTCTTTACTAGAAATCTGCTACTCTGTATTGCAAAAAGTAGTGAGTCAGACTTAGATGTTGTTTTTACAATGCTTCAAAACTCAAAAACAGATGAAAATCTTGCACAGTACATTGCTGCCGCGAAAATACAACAGAATTTTATTACATTGCATTTTTGTTTCGCATTCTGTGTGAGTCAGATTTAAATAAGTTTAGACGCAATTAGTGAAGTTACAAATTTCTTCCAATACTTTCAAAAATTTTATTTTAATTGTGAATACATGTTTATCTCTCACGAATCACGTGCAACAAAAGTGCTGCTATCCGGAAAAATCAACAGTCGGAAATTAGATGCAGAAATCCCAAGAATGACATCACAGCTACTTCCATCCGAAATTCACAGACAGCTGGTTGAATTCTAAGCATGAAGACGAAAAAAAAGCACATCCTTTCAGAAGTCATATGCAACCGCGGCCCGTTAAATACCACTATACGTGCATAGTGTAAACTAAGTACGTAAGTGCTCATGATTACAGCATGAAAAGTCAAAAGATCGGGAGGCGGTAATTTATGCGCTGCTATAGAGGCTTTTTCGGCTTTCTCTGTTCGTCAGTAATATATCGTTCGGGATAACATTCGTTGGAAAGATTTCAGGATCGAAGAAATTTGGAGAAAGTTGTTGAAGGTAAAACAGGCAGAACAAAGATTAAAGTGCGGGACTGTTAGCATTTGTGTTTGTATTATGATATATGATTGGGTAAAACGAATAGTTATGAAAAGGAATGAAAGCAGACAGATTATCGTTCTGAATATCTTCTTGGCTGATATTCACATTGCTACGAAATTCTTAGATTGATTTTTGGGAAGTAAAAAATATATTGGAGATACTTGAAATCATAAGCGAAGAAGTTATATGTTTACCATTCTCGTTAATTTTATTGGAGCAAACACTTTCTTTTTAGTACAATGATATGGCCTTTACTAGTCATTTCGGCATTTCTGCTGATCGTCGTGCAAATACTGAGGAAAGTTTTGCGCCCAAAAATTGTGGAGTATTATTCTCAAGATTCTGATGTTTCTTCCAGTAAATCTTTTCGTTGAAAATTCATAAATATCTATGAAAAGGATCTGCGTAATAAACCATTTTTTAGAAGTTTTCCAGAATTCCTTTCTCCCAAACATTTCTTGGCATAAGTTTGCATCCATATATAATATTTTTTCTTCAGGTGGACATCACTTCGTAAGCTTGCTCAATGACGACACAAGGTATTATTGCAATGTTTGCGAGAATGGAATGCGAAGAGGCATGCAGTGCGACTATTGTGGGATTATGGTTGATTGCACATCTTGCCTTCATTCAATTTCAAGCTCTTTCCGTTGTAAAATTACTATTACATCAACAAATGGAGAAATTGTGCATCACTGGGTAAAGGTCTTCATTTTCTGGAAATTTCTGGACGGTTTTTTTAACAAGTTAAATTTCTATTTATTGGTTATTATTTGTATGATTTTGTAAATACCATATCTAGTTTATCTGACAACGTCATATTTTAAAAGTTCATTACAGGTCCACGGGAATCTGCCACCGTTCAGTGTCTGCGGTGTTTGCAATGAGGAATGTGGTGATGGTGTTGGCTTGATAGATTTACGATGCTCTTTTTGTCAGGTTAAACACTACTTTTTAATATAATTAATTTGCCAAGGGATTCAAATCAACCTTCATTTCATGTTTGCAGTTTACCGTGCATTCACACTGTAGACAGCTGGTGGATAAACGTTGCACTATGGGCGCCAATTGGGATTTCATTGTTCCACCAAATTGTGTCACAGTACGTAGAATTGGGAATCGTCGCAATAAACAGGTTAGAATTTAGCATTTTCGGAAAAATTACCCGATTTTGTTAGGTTTGTTTTGTTGGTGAAATATTATTGAAGACGTTTATGTGCAGAATTCAGACAACAAGATAATGACATGCACATGTACCTGATATTTGATGCAACTGTTGTTTTGTGCACAACAATGGCTTTTTTAAATGTATCAAAAATTTTTTAACGGTAAAAATAACATCACTTAGCTATGCACTACTTCTAAAGCAGAAAGCGCATTTTAGCAAAATCTCGTGATATTTCAACACTATAAAAGTAAACTATTAGAAGTACTGATCCGGAACTATTAAACTGTGTAGATCTTAAAATATGTTTAAATTGAATTGACTGGGTGAATTTCGTAAAATTTGTTTTATGAATATCTATTTTCTGACATAAAAACCTTGCTTCATTTTTTTCTTCTGACTTCTCTTTTTTGACATTTTTTGCTCTACGGCCAGCATTCACGGGAATATCCTCGTGATAGCCAACACTCCAGTCGATCACGATACTGGCCTCTTCCTTCTATTGTTATAGCATCCATATTCCTTGATTTTATTCGCCAGCAAAAGAAAAAAAAGAAAAAAACTTCCTTTCTTTTATCCAAATATGATTGTTTTTATAAACGAAATTTTACATATCGAAAATAATAAACTCTATATGCTTACGCTGAAAAGAGACATTTTTTAAAATTTATCGTCTTGTCGACTTAATTTTCCACCAAAATTTCTAGTCACTTGAGCTATTTTTTCTAAATACTTCGAGACTCCTTCTTCTAGGTTTTTCGATCTTCTTTTTCCTATTTTGTCTGTACACGACACTTTTGTAATTATATGTTTTTTTTTTTTTTTTTTTTTTTTTACATTGTCCTATTATCCGCTTATCCAGCTACTGATTGAAACTGACTTAGACTTCTCAAAAACTTTTCAAAAAATCAGAACCACTTGCTTATTTAATCACGTTTTTGATGTATGTCGCGCTTGAAAACTTTTTGTGCTTACTTGGAGTGTTAAATTTGATTTTTTCATTTCTAATAGTTTAGTTGAAGTCCGCTTCTTATTTCCAAATTCTAGTACTTTAATGAATTTTGCAGCTAATTGTTGACACGATTTGTCGGCCACGCAATGTTGACTATTTATCGTGGAAGCCACTTTTCGTCATCGTTAATCCAATAAGTGGAGGAGCGGAAGGATTCGCTATATTACATACCTTTCGGAAACTCCTTCATCCGGTCCAGGTGGAAGAATTATTAAGCTCTTCAAGGTAGTAGAGAGGTTATAAATTGATATTTGAGCTCGACGTTACATGCTAATTTTAATGTTTTACAACCAGTATAAAGACTTAAGAATTAAATAATCTGCAAACTTATTATATGTGCATGATTGTCATAGATATTTTGAAAAATACATTGAGTTCTATGATTGCAGGTTATAAATATTCAGCGAATCGGAATAGGGACAGCACTACGTTGGATCAATATGTACCCTGAAATCGACTGTCGTATCATTGTCGCTGGTGGCGATGGAACAGTTTCGTTAGCTCTAGATGCTCTCAACGAACTGCAGCGGAAATTACCCGTAGCTGTTTTGCCTTTGGGTACCGGCAACGATCTGAGTAGGACTTTAGGTTGGGGATCTGGTCATGAAGGGTTGCTCGATTTCTTCGAGGTTATTTTTATGAAAGTTGTCTTTGAAGGATTAAAATTTATTATAAAGAAATAAGAATGTTTAGTGATTTTTTAGATTAGTTTAAAGTGTTTTTGATGCTCCTTGATGCTATATCAAGATGATTCTTGATAATTTTTCTGTCTTTCTTGAATTTTTCTAATACATTGTAAATTTTAATCATTACTCACCAAAAAACTTAAAATTAATAAGCAAAAGTTACTTTTGCAGCTAATTATAGATCTGCCGTGACATGAGAAATGCCAAGACGGTAAAATTAGATAGGTGGACGGTTGATATCATTCACAAGAGGCAGTTAGGTATTCGTGCCAAAAACAAGCGATTCAGTATGGTGAATTATGTTTCTGTGGGTGTGGATGCTTGCGTTACTTATGGTTAGTATATTTTATATTTGCTTTTACGCTTGTACTGTTTTAAAGAAATATCTTGCCATAAATGAAGCTTATAGGTTTCAAAAATGAAGTACTTGTTATAAATAACTGTAAAAAGAAATCGTAGTAAGCTTTGAATAAACATCAAAGTAAATAACTTACTAAGGGAGATTTATTCCGAATGCATTGTGGTCGTAAAAAAAATGTGTGGATTTTCAAATCATCTAAATCACTTGCATTATTTTCCCCTTTCACTGAAGTACATATTGACCAGATGAAATCCTTGAATTCTTTTAATTTCAAAAATGGAAACATTAAAATATATAAAATGCAATGTATGAAATAGCTAATTGAAACTGACTTGAGAAGAAAGCTTTCTTTATCGGTTAAGGAAATTAATTTGCAGGCATGCAATCTACTCGTGACAATATTCGCAAGATAGTTTCATCACGATTTTTAAATAAAGTTCTATTCTTCACTTTTGGAACAAAGGTAAAAGGATGTATTTCAGAACATATTTTGTTTGATAACTATTTTTTATATTTTTTCTAAAATACTACTTCAGAATCTTAAAGCCGCTTTTTACCACTAGGTAATATTTTGGTTGTTATTGCAGGATGTACTGGAACATGCGTGTGCTAATTTGGATAGGAAAATTGAGCTAACTGTAGATGGCATTGTCATTCCACTGCCGCCAATAGAGGGCTTAATTATTCTTAATATCCCTTTTTGGGGTGCAGGAGTACGACCGTGGGTGGATTTATTTTCTCCGCAAGCTATCGATGATCGTGAGTTCAAGTCATCTTTTCGAGTGTAATCTTGTGAGTAGACCGAAATTCATTTAAAACATGCAGAATTAAAATTCAAACATAAAAACAGCGTAAAAAAAGAATAGTAGCTGCAAAGATGGCACTGTCATAGCTGCACGGTGCTTATTTTTGTGTTATAATATGACTCATTAACAAATAGTCTTTTTTTAACATCCAGAAAATATTTTTTTTACAACAACCAGGAATCTGCAGAACAATTTTAATCCACAATTTTTGAATTTAAGGATTTGAAGTCTTATAAAAAGAAATAAATGTGTATACAAGAATCTTGTGCATAGACCTAATGCAATTAAAATTTGTTGAAAATACTGACCGACATAATGAAATCAGCATAAGTAAATGTAAATTTTAGGGAAATTTGAAGTTTTTGCTGTACGTTCATCATTTCACATTGCACAGATGCAGATAGGCATTTCCCAAGGCATTTCACTTGCTCAAGGAAGTACTCTGAAATTAAGAATTTTTGGTACAACATTACCAGTGCAGTGCGACGGTGAAGCCTGGCTACAATCGCCCGGTGTCATGAATATTAGTCATAAAGACCAAGCTCTCATGTTGATCCATGAAAATTTGCATGTTAAATAGAGTTGCCTCAGAATCATGAAAATTCGGGAATATGCAACATGAATGCATCTTGCTGGTTTTATTTTCCCTTATTTTATTTATTGAGAATTTTGAAATATTTGCAAAATTTTAATAGTAATTGTTATATTGTTTATTAGGCATTATTTCCACGGTTCATGGAAATAAATTAGGGTAGATTGAATTATTCATTTTATTTGCTCCTAATTTGTTTTAAAATGCTATTGTTATTTCTGTAGATAGCATTTATCTTGTGATCTCATCTTTACTTTTTTTTACGAAGTGGGCATTTATTATTTCTTTTAATTCATTCCAATTTTCCTCGGTTTCTCTGTACTTAAGTAAATTAGCGGATTTGAGCACCGATCCTCTGAATAAAACAGATTTGATTTTGAAAAAAATGATCATATATGTGGAAATCAAATCGAAAAAGATTTGATTTTGCACATATGAGTTTTTTTCTTTTTTTTTTTTTTTTGGTATTGCTTCTGTGCACGTAATGCTCCAGATCATTAGTGAAATCTCTGTATGGTTCAAATTGGTGCTTATTGAGTAAATTAGTTTTACACTTCAGGATGCTGACTGTTATATTTATTTTTTTTTTACGGGCCGTAACGTATTTCTAATATTACCAGAACAACAGTTAGTATCCGGCTATTTGCGTCTAATTTATTTTCATTTGTTTTAGTTTCATGTCTTTTTGAAATTAATTTTTATTTGATTTTATGATGTTTATGTTGGTAGTGATGTTGATTTCCTTTTGTGTAAGATCTCAGTTATCAGGCATTTTATGTATCAATAATTTTTTATGTCACCTGTATTTTGTCCATGTTTCCATAATTAATATGAAAACTTTGTAATGAAGTCTTGCTTTTTCTTTATCTTATTTTTGATGTGTCATAAAAGCGAATATATACTTAATAATTTAGATAAGAATCGTTAGTTTTTGCTTAGACATTGGTTTTTAACGAGCTTGTTCTATATTTGATTATTTTTCATGTCGGCTGTTATGACATTGAAAGAAAAAGAAATGCATACGGACGATGAAAGCGAAATTGAGTATACAGTAGCTAAGCGTGTTGCATCGGTTACAATTGAATCGGATAGTCAAGTGGAAGCAGAAGTGGAACAGCGTTCCGGACGCAAAAGACGGAAAAAAAGGGTTATGAAACGAAAAAACGTCAATGAAAAGATGGATGTCGATATTAATGTTTCTCAGTTCAACACCATAAACAAAGGCAGTGTTGTACAGGGCGTTGTGCTGAAATTAAGTAACAAAGTATCTCTGATTAAAATTTTTGCTTATCTTTTCCGGACTTTTATGATCCCAATTTCTCTAATTTAAATTTGAACAATGTTCGGGAATTCCGAAAATTGATTGAAATAATTTAGGAATGGACTGGGATGGTTTATGCTCAACAAGTGAATTGTCATCTTCTGAAACTTGTACCTCCGATGGTCGTGAGGCAGACGATGAGCAGTCAGATTGGGTTGGCCCTGTAAATGAAGACCAGAATTTTCCTCTTCCGCAGACATCAACGAAACAGCAGCGCTTTATTAAGTTAATAGTTCTCATTTTTGAGAACTATTCTTAGCATAGATTCTGCTAGCTAATCATTTTCCGTCTGTTATTTCCCATTTCTGTTGAATTTCAAGATTTATGAATCTGTGTCTGTGCCTTTTATGTATAGTTTTCAATTTTATAATTTGAGCAGAAATGGATTTTAGGACGCGTACTGCTTCAGCAGCTCTGCAGCGGAAGCTAGAAAGATTTATTCGAGATGATAGTCAGCATGAACTTATTGTGAAACACTGGACTAGTTATCGACAGGTAGCTTTTTCCAGCTTATTTAGCTCGAAACCCAGAAATAAATCATCACACCAGTTCAGTATTTGCTTGTATAACTAGACTGAAAATAATGCACAAGTGTTTAGAGTTTTTAATCATTGTTATATGTGTTGTGATCATCATAGTATACTATTATACGAATATAGTTATCGGTGTGTTCTTTTGAACTCTAAATAGAATTTTGTTGCAGGTTAGTCGTATTATGGAATTCTTTGGTCTGGAAGTTTCGAAAAGAGGTCGTGGAACGGTGGTTTTGAAGAAAACACGATAAATATGAAAACTTACTTTCCTTTCTAACCATATGCTATCCTGTGTTACAGTTGCAATGAGTTTTTTATGCATATGTTCTTTAATTCTGTACATTAAAATGATATGCATTGTCTTATTAATTTATTTCTTGGATCGTTCTTTTTGGTACATGCAGTTAAAGCCGGTTATCAGCTAAGTATTTAATTGATTTGGACTATCTAATAATTTGTTCGTGTGCTTATGTTTTGAAATCAAATCACAATAAATTTTTTCTTAAATTGTCACTTCAACAATAAGTTTGTCCTGAAATATATCTTATCGTGCTGCGGTATAGTAGTTTGGAGTCCTTCTCAACCTGAAATATATCTTATCGTGCTGCGGTATAGTAGTTTGGAGTCCTTCTCAACCATATAGGGATTGAAATTCTAGTTGGTCAAGTAAGTTTATTAAGAGGAATAGGCGAAAAATCGATGACCTATTAAATTTATAGAGTCATTAAATTTGAAACATGCAGTTTTAATATTGATGTGATTTCACTCAATTTTTTCAATGTATTTTTCAGGACGTACGACAAAAGCTACTTCGAAATTATTGCTTGGATACCCCATATGCCAGGAGGGGTTAATCTGACAGGCCGGAGACGTTTGACATTTAAAGTGTATGAGCTTGTTATTTACATCGATTTTTATATTTTCGTTCTGAGTTGTGAGATTTTCAATTGAAATGTTCGAAAATTCAGTTTTATTCTTTCCTCATCTTATAGAATTCAGTACAAGGAGTAATAGATAACTCTGGCGAAGCAAATTTGGATTCATCCCATTGCTTTTGTTGAATATTTATGAACGTGGAAATTACAGAGAGTTCGGAGTACCATTGAAGGGTGCATTCACTGGGCATGATTTTGAAGTATTGGTCAATGAAGCGATACGCCTAATACTAGGTCAAACTGCGCCAAATTATTCGTTGGGTCCGTTTAACGAAATTGAACGGAAAGGATCTGTGGTTGTTCAAGCATCGGACGTGAATCTCATTTGGGCAGCACTTTCAGTATACGGACGTTTTTTTGGTAAACCCATCGCTTTGCATTTTAATTCGGTTAGCTTTTCAGTGCTGTAAGTATTGGGCTGCATTTTTTTATTTGGTTTCACTTAAGCTAGTAAAATAATGCTGAGTTGATAATTTATTCTTATAAAAGTACACCGTAGTCTAGTCAAGCACTGGTATCAGAACGTTGCTTTAAAAAAAAAAAATAAATAAAGTAAAAAAGGCATATATTTTCTCAAAGTGTTAAGACTTTCTGGAAGCCATGTACCATTAAATCCAACTTCCGGAAAAGTAGGAAAATAAGTTATGTGATATGTTAAACAGTTTTGCTGAACATCTTTTCTAACATTAGATCGTATATACTGACGTATTGTGTGATTCTACTATTATTATTATTATTGTAATATTATTTTAATCTGTTTTAAAGTTTTGTTAATTTTTTTTTTAGGTCTCGAAATGCTAGTTTTGTTTCAAACAAATAATTCAAATCAATTGAAATTGGAATATTGCAAATTCAATTATTCCAAATTTCTTTTCAGTTAACTGAAGTTCAAGAACGGTAAAATGGATATCTATTTCTGCATATCATGTCTCACATTTGCTGTAGTTTTTATTTATGGCTTGCTGTTGATTTTAGTTTACATTTCATTACCACAAAAAAAACCTCAGTCATTTGAGGGAAAGCATGCATTTATCACAGGTAAATCAAAAATTTATTGAATTAATACAAATGAGGGTTTTCTCTTAGGTCTCAAGAGTTTTCAAGATGCTCCTATTTCCCTACTACCAGAACGTTCCACTAATATTTGTTAATATTAATTTGGAGTTTAGGTTTTGCACGAAATCATTGAAATTTTTAGAACTATTCCTTGTTTTCGTTTGTTAAACGTTTCTTTTGTTTATACAATAAAAAATTTCCTAAAATTAAAAACAGAACGAAACTTTTGCAGGTGGATCAAAAGGAATCGGGAAAGCTATAGCGGTAGCCTTAATACGGCGCGGTTGTTCTGTCTCTTTGGCTGCACGTAACGTGAAACAGTTGGAATTGGTGTGTAATGAATTGAACGCATTCGCAAAAACCAAGAAAAATGGTGCAGTTGCAAAATATTACAGTGTTGACGTCACTTCATCCTACAGTGTGGTGAGGTTTATCATGCAATATATGATTGAATATCAGTCAAATTAAAAAATGAAATAAAAAGTGAGAACAAAAATTAGTCCTGTCTCTATTTTTTAAAAAATTTTATAAACTTGCATAAAATATTCGTAGTTTTTTTTCGTGGAAATTTTATGAATCTTGTTCAGCTGGAAGCAATGGTAAAAGAAGCAGAAAGTGAACTTGGTGATATCAATATTTTGGTAAATAATGCGGGGTGTGCTCTGCAAGGCTCGTTTGATTCGCTTGATGTATCAGTATATGAAGAACAAATGTCTTTAAATTTTTTAAGCGCGGTATATTTTCATGCAATATTGAGGAGGGAAAGAGGATTGTCATGGCCTCAAGTTCTTTCTCATATTATTTCCATCTTTTTCTTTAGATTTTTTATTTTGAGATTCAACTAATGTACATCTGAAATTTCCAGAGAATTAAAATTTCAGTGCTCTTACAAAATATCTTTGCTTTCAGGTTTACATGACTAAAGCAGTAGTGTCCAAAATGAAAGAGTCACGAGATGGTCAAATCATCTTTGTGAATTCTGCAGCCGGTCAATGTCCGATTTGGGGATATACTGCTTATGGAGCAACAAAATTCGCAATGCGTGGTTTCGCTGAAGCATTGTATATGGAACTGCTTCCATATAACGTTCAAGTATCCATAATCTATCCTCCCAATACAAATACTGAAGGCTACCAGGTTTCAAAATTTTCTAATTACTGTAATGCTTCTATGATTGGAATATCATTCAAATCACTGGAATTTGTTTTTCTATACCTATGTTAAGTTGTTAATTATTAAATATCTGGTAAAAAATGACAAGCTTGTACTCTGGCCGTAATTCAGCTTGTTTTAATTCTAAAAATTCCTTGGATGAATACCATTTCGAAAAATGCACATTTTCCATGAACTGAAGCACACTAAAAAACATTAAAATCTCACAAGCCAACATTTTTGACAACTAAGTTTATTTTGGCTTTAAATTTCGATGTCTCAAATTAAAAAATTTCTGTATAATTAAATAAATCCTCATTAAGCATGAACTATTGACAATGCCGAAGGAATTGAAAGAAATCAGTTCTTGCGGAGGATTGTTTGAACCAGAAACGGTTGCTGAATGCCTCCTTTATAATCTTTCTCGTGGTAATTATCACACATGCATTGGTTTGGAAGGATGGATGCTTGGAGTATTGTCAGCCGGTGCTGCACCAGAAAAAAGCTTTCTGCAAGCTGCTGCACAGGTCATTTTGAGTCTTTTGATTTTCTTTTAGTTCTGGATATTCTTGGAATATCGAAGATATCATCAGAGTCTGTTGGTAGTCCATGCTGTGATTTTCTCATTTTCTTCTTCCTTGATTGTCTGGTCAATTATATTTCGTGAATTTTACTAATCTTTCAGGTGCTCTTTGGTGGTTTGCTGCGGGCGATCATGCTTATTTACATCGGTCATTTTAATTGGATAGTGGAAAAATGTAAGCGTAAACGATGAATATCTGATTAAAAGTTTGAGCCGTATTCGTCCATTGTTTAGTCTTAAGTGCTTGTTCATCTATATAAATTGCTTTGTGCTTCCAAAATTTCATTTCGATGCATTATTAGAATCTTTTATGTAGATATCATCTTTACCTCAATCACAGGACAGAAAGTCTCGAACTTCGCGATATATGGAAACAGCATGAAATTTATAACAAGCTTTAGTGAACCTTGATTCAGTGAAATTCAAAGTAGCATCACATTACACCGCTTAATATAGTAGTAAGGAACAAAAAGGATATAATTTGTTCACATAATTCTTTTCAAGCGTGTAATTTGCAATATGGTGCTCCATTCTTGGCATAAAAACTCTCTCCTTCTAAGTTCACATTGCAACTCTGAAATGAATTTAAATTTGAGTAACATTGAATTATGTATGCGTGTATCTAGCGTATAACATTGGTCTTTGATTCTATGTCTTTGCTTCTTTTTGCTTACCATTTTCAAAATAGTTTTGAGAGCGAAATGTCATTTTAAAGATCTTCAAAGATTGGTCAATTTATTTTGTTCTACTTTTGAAGTTCAGAATTTCTGCACGTGTTCGATAAAACTATGCAACATGATAAATTTACCGTGCAGTTAAAGCAGTTTGAATGGAATGCAGCGCCTAGCGCTTCCACCCATCTATCACCAGCTTCTATCGGATAATGGCAAGACACGCATTTAGTTGTGAATAGTGTGTTCCAATCTAGAATTCAAAATCATTTCGTATCCCAAATTGTCAAATTTTTAAATCGATGCTTAACTATTTGGAACGAAAATGTAAGGAAGTGAAGTATTTGAATAATTAGTGAATTATTGAACTAGATATGACGGTCTTGCCTGTTTCACAATATGGTTGTCCTTGTTCGAGGAAAAATGCAGAATTTCCAAATGGTTTATGGCAATGCGTGCAAACAAAGCAATGCGGATGCCACTGCTTCTGAAGTGCATTCAGACAGTCCTGTAAAAAGAAATCAGCGAATAGTAGTTACCTGGTTATCATCGCAAACTTTTAGAATTACTCGGTACTTGGTATAGTGGTTCCGTATCTTTTGCTTGTGTTCGAGAAAAAAGCTGCTTCAAATCAACAAAAGAGTAGTTGTGCTTCTTACGATATCGATCCCACGCTATGTATTTAAAGATTTTTAATTTAAGAAATTTTTTAAAACTAACAGCAGTTATCGACTGATTGCACTTGGCACAACGTGGAGCAATTTCAGTTTCGAAACAACGCTCGCAATATTTACGGCCTTTTTCCTCTACAAAACCAATATCCAACAGTTTTCGACCACACGGTTTATTGGAGCAAACAAAATGATCTGGACAGTATGCTAATCCATTGGCTAAGACATATGCACCTCTGCAAAGATTCAACGATAATTTCAAATTATCAAATTTTTAAAGGCTAATCTATGCAAAGAAATTCTGATTGTTCATTGTATTCGTCACAGTGTATCGTATATTAATTAATTTTTAAGCTGAAATTACTTGTACAAACGTTTGTTTCGAAATGCAAAAGTAAAAAATTAAATGTACTTTATTTCTTGTCTGCAATCTTCGCAGCGTGGTGTACGATTACTTTGAGCATGAAGTACACCTCGACCTTTCGTCAATTCGTCATTTTGCAATTCATGCACATTTGATGATTTATGATACGAATTCTTGTTGGCTGCAAATTTCAGAAACTGAATTTCAAAGAGACAAAACAACAGAAAAGAAGTTTATTTTTAAGCCGGGAGCTTGAAAATTTTAATTGAGGGAGCAAACAATTTCTACAGCGAGTTATGATTGCCAGTACACGCGGAAATAGAGATATTTGAATATGTTATAGAAATTGAATTGTAGGAGCTGGAATTTGAATATAGATCGCGATCAAAAGTTTGTTTCAAACTTTCCGCATCGGTATAATAAGCGCATGTACTACAGAAATAGAAAAATGCATGGCATTGGAGGGAAAAGAATAAAAAGAAACGTGAGGTAATTTGAATTCCACTATACTTATGATGAATGTTTTCATATAATAGTTCTTTGGATTCTTTGCATAAATTCACAGAATCTTCAACAAGTTTCCGTTCTTGTAGAAATTGCAATCAGTTGATAACTGTGCTTTTCTAACTTTGTTCACTGCGCAAATTTCCAGAAGCTTTCAGCAATGAACAACGATCAACTTTCTGGACTGTTGCACTCACACATTCTTTTTGCTGGTGCGCAAACAATTTTGATTCAAATTTTGAATGGGAATTAGTTACTTTGGATGATACTAGTTAATTACTGTATCTAGTAATCTAACCTGTTCTCCAACAGAGTATCACTGTATTAGACGGTTATTTATTATCATTTGTAGAGCTCTTGTAACGAAAATTAGTTAATTTTATATTTAGAAACATATAAAGGGAACATTTCACACTGCACAACATGCTCTTCCCATATCAATTACTTTAAAAATCCAAACTTTTCAGAATATGCATTACATGGCTGTTAGTAATTTTTGTTAGTAAAGCAACCAGAAAGTAATACCTAACTTACCTGTCCATCTTTGTTTATCTATTTATTTCTACAGTAATTTGTTAGAACTTCAAATTATCTATGATGTGTTACTTTTACCTGCGAGACCCTAATTTGTTTTAATCAATGTTGCTACCAACTTTCGAAAATGTAAATTCGTGAATAAGACATAATGAACCGTTATAGGTCTCAGTTCCGTAATAATATTGATATTGCTAGATCACCACTGAAGTAAGGTATCAGCTTGTGTATATAGTAATCGAATTACTAGATTAAAAAGGTCAAGAAAAGGTCAAAAGAGCATTAAGAAATGACACAGGAGCAAAGAGCATTGAGAAATGATACAGGAGCTATTGGAATGACATCGCATGCTGTTTAATAGGCAACTTTGATAATTCTCATAGCGTTATAAAGTCCAAATGATTTTCACTGTGAAAAAATATCACCATCCGGATCTCGACAATTGTTTGACCAGTTTTCCGCTACTTTTATTACTTTACTTGTATCCAGACATCTTGCATTTTTCTGATAACAGCCATTTTCATCCATCAATTTATCCTCCATGCTAGAGTACCATATCACTAACGTAAAATGTACAATTTTGTTGATTACCTACCTAAATAATTGAATTTTTTTTAAAAGAATTCTTGTCGAAAATTTAAAATTTTTAGAACCAGTTTTCATAAAATCTCTTCTAAAGCCTCTTATGGTAAGGATTTGAGAAAAATTCCATTAAAGTATAAAGTTTTTGCATACTTGTCAAGATTTCTGAGAAAATCGATAGCGTTCTCAAGCATGTATGAAAGTTCCTTTTCCGGATCATCCAATTCGAACTGATATCGAGCGATACTTTCAATAGCAATTTGTTTATCACATTCTTCAATGTTACCTGAATTCCTCGATTCTTTTTGTTTTTCCTCGATCTTTTCTCGAACTTCTTCCATTCCCTGTTGATTCTTCATATGGGCATCAAGGATATTCCATGTTGTCTTTTCATTTCCTTTACTCCTATTTTTATCATTGTCGGGCGGGTTTTTCTCAATAATATCTTGAGAAAGCCGAGTTTCGTGGACATCAGTAACAAAACTCTCTTCCATTTCAGCAACTAGTTCTTTCTTTCCAATTGTACTTAAGTCGGTATTATTTCCAATTTTATCACAGTGACTTATGACATTTAATGATTCTATCGCACTAGACAGCTTCTGACTATTATGCACCTTGATCGGAAAATTTCCCAATTCCACACTACCACTAATGTCCATCACATTAGTATCGCTTTCATAGAGATTTCGCTCTTTCTTTTCGTATTCTGAAATTTTTAAATTGGCTCTCTCATGATCAGTGTTCTGAAAAATCAAGTCTAGATTGTTCTGAATATGTTGTTGCTGCTGCTGGTATTCTTTGATATTCGTTGGACAATAACTATCGCACTCAGACCGGTAAATTTTGCTATTCATATTATCAATTAAGCCCTTTATATCATCTATGTCATGTATCTCTTCCACATTACAGTTGAATTCATGCGAATATCTCTTCCGTTGTTTCTTATCATCTGAATCAGTCGGGTTTCGGAAAAATATATCACATGGCAATCTGAGTCTCATGCTAAAATTACTTTCAATGATTCTGTTCTTTTCCAGGTTTTTTTGTCGTAACTGTTCATCTCTTAGCAAATATCGTTTCGGACTTGGAGGCTTTTGCTGCTTTGTTTCATTTTCCTTAATAAATTTTGACAATGGCAGAAGCAATGTATCTTGTTCCGATTCACCAGAGATCGAACTTTTAGAAGCAGCACCAGTAAGATAGCTGCATTGCCAATACCTTTTAATTTTGTGAGATTCTGGAGGCCAGTGATATTTGAATGCACGCCGACGTGGCGATGTTACTTTCTTAATTTCAAGCGGTAAAGATCGAACACGACTTAACATTCGCGAAGTTCGGTGGAATTGTTGGTCAGACACGTTACCTGCGTGAATGTACAAATGATGCTAATGTATACACAGGACATTTGACAAGGTTACGAAACGAACATAAACATGAATATAAGTGTGGTTAAAATTAAATCTCAAACATTTGTATAAGCGAAATGCGGATTCAAATAAAAACAAGCATGTTATTTCAGCGGTAGAATTATTGGATTGAACTCAGAGCCAATTTATTGTCTATGAACTCGAGATGATTTTTTTTTTACTTTTTAATCTTTTAAGCGTACCCTCTAAAGAATTATCATTTCTTTATGCATTCTAGTACTAAGAATTAAATTAGAGTCTGATTACCTAACTCACAACCCCCAGTTTGCTTCTCGACATCATTTTGATTTTGCTTGTCATTGCAGGACTACTATTTAAGTCCTCTACTCCAGCCAATTAATTTTCTTGCTGTAGCTATAGTTAAAGTAATTTCATTTACCTGAACTCATCGACGAACTATAAATTTCCTTCTTCAATTCATTCAATTCCTGACCATATTGCGTAATCGCTGGCGGCACACCTCGATTGCTTGGACTAAAATCTTATTCGTTTCAGTTTTGCATGTTTTTTACATAATATATTTCATTACATTAGCATTTCATTTGTGCTTTTATTTTCTGTATTCATTCATTAAAAATTAATGGTGAAGAAGAATTGATTTCTAATATGATTCCAACACTCAATGATTTCATTCCAAAAAAACAAACAAACAAATGAGTGGCATGTCTGACTTGATAATTGTTAATTATATATTAGATTATACAATAATTACACATTATGCATTAGATAGGTTTAAGTGTGTGCTATTGCAAATTATTTATATTATAATGCCTTCACCAATCAGTCAAAAATCCAGCTGTCTATTTCCAGAACGTCTTTTAGTATGAATGTAAATCATGAATGTACTTCGCATAATTTTATAAGCAATTTTCGGATGCAAATTATGGTAAAACTTGATTATAAACAATTTTCCTGAAAACGATAAATAATGAAAACAATAATCAAAACTAAAAAAGGAATAAGCGTGAATTACTTTAAGTTTGCCTGACAAAATTTTTAATCACGAAAATATGGGATGAAAATTGGAAAGATATTATAAAAGATTTATATAATACTGCTGAATCTCATCTCTAATCAGTGAAAATGTTGATTTTTTAGATCAACCTCAATTTCATTTTTCAAATACTGTTTTAGCAAATTTTTGGCGATTTTGCCTTTTTTGATGAATTGATAATAAAATAATAATGAATTCGAACGCCTTTAAAAACTGATGAAAAATCGAAATTTTGGCAATGTATTTGCTGTCATATAAATAGCAGAAAAGGGTAAAATTTATTTTATCATCAAATCATTTATAGAGTAGAACAATCTGATTTTATCAGAAATCAAAGCAAAATGTTCACAAATTTTTTCTTTTTCAGGGAATGAATTATACTATCACATTGAAAATCTTGAATGGAAAATGTAAAATTTGCAAAGTTATGAAACTAAAGTGTTACTGTTGTCACTACTAAAATGAAGTGTTTTCAATTGTAAACGAATCTTATGCAGACAAGAAATTTGAAGTATAAATCATTCTCCAAAAAAAGTTCTATCAGGAATTTTAATCCTGCAAACCGTGTCCTAGAAAATGAAAAGTTGGGGAGAAATGTATGTTCAAAAAATGTGCCAAGTACCTGATGGGACTTTGTGTCTTCCATGGTGTTGGACTGATTGAAATCGCTTGTCGAGGTATAACTTCTGGCTGATATGGAGTTAGTAAAGTATTTCTGTCAGAAGTTGGAACCATTTTGGGTCTCCGTCTGAAAAATAAACATTTTAAATAATTTGATTATATTATAGGATTTAACTGATAGTCATAAAAAATCGGTTTCTCCTGTCTTTTTTTTTTTGTTGTTGTGCTTTCATTCTATTAACCAATTCAATCAAGCAAAACTAGGTAGTTCGGAATTTGTTTGATCGTTTGATCTTACATTATCGTATTGCTATCATCATCATTTTTAACTCTATGATCGCTTTTGTTATTTGCGGTTAAAGCCATTTTTGGCACACCTCAGATGTTTTGTATCAGAATTTCGGAACCTGCTATTGGAGTCCTAATCCAGAATTCCAGAAGTGTTGTGACAGATAAATGATATAGAAGCAATTTTAAAAAAGTAGATAAAAATAGGAGGTGAAAGGACAGAGAGAAGACAAAAAAATTATCCGCAATATCGCTTGCTGTTTACTTCACGGCCCACCAAATATTTTGAAAAAGAATTTCGAATCTTTACACCTAAAATGATCTAGACTTGATCGGTTTTCATCGAATCCTTCATTATAAAGCAGTAACAAAATCAACATACGTGGCAGAACAATGCATCTCGTCACGTCTTGCGACTTCATTGCCTCCTCTAAACTGACGACCATGGACATCGCAGTAAAATTTGTCGTTAATAAAATGGTACCCTTCGTTCTTAAGTGAGTTACCGCATGTTGAACATTGGAAGCAATCACTGTGCATTGTACGATCGTTTGCTCGACACATTACTCCTCTGAAGTGTTAAATTTTTCAGACATATTCGCAAATTACAATGATTTCAGCAACCATTACTCTCATTGTTATTTAGGTACTATTTTCATCTAGGAATTTGTTTAAAAATTAATTATCAGTTAGAGGATAGAATAATAACTTAAATAAATATATATATTAGTTGACTCAGGTCCATTAACAGTATTTCATTTTTATAGATATTCTACTGTTTTATGATTATCGAATTATATTTGCTTGCATTAAATTTTATCACGAATGAGAGAACAAATGAGAATAACGAATGTCTCATTACAAGACTGATACAGTGTGAAAAAAAAAATTGTGTGATTCCTTATAATTGAAGAATCGTTTATACTATTGCATCTTAATCTGTTTAAATACATTTGAAAAATGTTTTCATAACTTGTTTCATTCCGTAAATTAAAATCTTCATGGGCTAGACGAAATGAAATAATAAAATCTGCAGAAGTGGTTTTTTTTTTATGCTGCTAAATTTTCCTCTAGAGGGAGATTGCCACAAGTTAAAATTATCATTATCCCTTTCAGAGGAGAATTATCACAACCAAAACTTAATAGCATAAAAAAATTTTTATAGTGCATTTCCCATTACAATTTTTTAGATATAGTTTCTTAAATTACTAGGATCACTTAAAAGACTAGACATAAAGTTTGTTATTCCACCTACAAAAGTCCAATACGGCTGATGTCCTCTCAGTTGTGAAAATTTGTCCGTTCCTGACATTTTGTAGCAAAATATTAGATGTTTTATCGTCATTGATAAATTAATGATGAATTACCACCAATATTTATACTAAATAACAAAAGAAAATTGAACATGCTGACATAATATAACATAACTTGATTGGCAATGTGCGTCCAAACAAAATTTATTTTCTAGCAGAACTATACTTCTAGGAGCTTTTAGGACGTTAATTTGGTAATTTATATTTGGATTAGCCAGAAGAAAATCTTCAAAAAAAAAAAATTTTGAAAGCTAAAAATTTTCATTCAGATCGGAATATATTTAGATTTGGCTAAAATCAAGACCGCAAACTTAAATGAGAATTGATAAAATAACATACTTGATATTGCGTCCACAAATAAAACACATCGGTGCTGCAGAAATATTTTCCACATTCGATCGGGTTTCTACTGAAAATGAGCCAAGTTCAACAGAAAGTCCTTTATTTATCTGCTACTGTATTATAACATCATAATGACTGGTGCAACTATAGAATAAAATTTAAATTGACTACAAACCCCTGCGATTCTGAAATTCAAAACTTTGAAATTACTGCATAATTTTTATTAATTCCCTATGACTTATAAAAATTTTAAAATCTAAGATGATAAAATTCTAAAAAAAAACTCTAAAAAAAAAATTTGTGACAGCATACCTTGATTGGCTTTAGCTGATCTGATTGGTATCACATGTGCTCCATTTTCTTTCGAGCGCTCGCTTTCCTGGATAAGGCGAAGCGTTTCCGATCGCAAATACGACGGAACTTCCTTTTGTCTGGCTAAATTTGGGCTGAAATATTTTTATTTGCATAATGAAATATTGGATCTTATTTTTGCTTAATTATTAGAATAATATGGCCGATCCTGCTGGAGAGCTTTTGACAAGTTAAACTTGGAAATTCTAGGTCCAATTAATTGAAATATCAGCTTTTCATCTGATGACAACTTAATGCACATTTTTATGTTCAGTCCTGGTACAAAAACCATTTTAAAAACAAGAATTATGTAAAAGTCATTATATTGTAAAGAAAATGTAGGTCAGTTGTTGTGATATATGGGTCAGCGATGGATATAGCTGGTTCAAGGTAATCGATTTTATTTTTCTGCAGATGCATATACAATTTTAGGATTTATTTTAATTTAAGCAAATACATCATATTTTTAAAATAAATGTGAGTTGACCATCTTTTAACGTGCTAAGATCAGAAAATGTTAAATTGTTTTAAATTAAAGCTTACTCAGTTCCAAATAGTCCACCTGTTTGTTGAAGATATTGTTCAGCAGCCGTTTGCGGTGAATAAAGAGGCATCGGTGAATTGTACTGTAGATGTTTTACTTCCTGATGATCACCGAATGGTTGAGCTGTGACGTTAAAACCCGGAATCGCGATTGATTCCTAGAAGAATCTTGTTTGGCGAACGTCGAACAATCTGTTTAATCAATTTTGTTCGATGATATGTAACTGAATATTTAGTTTGAAATAAAAGTTCCCATGGTTCCAAGTCTAGTAAACTTCTATTCTTTTATATTTCAAAACACCTGTCATATTCGAAAATGAATATTTGGGAAGATTGTAACGTCTAGAAATTAAAAGACGGAAAGAATCACGAAATAAAAGCAAGAACAACATAATTACTCGATTTCTCTATGCTCTTGTTGAAAGTTATGTGGAAAATACGTAAGGACTATATTTTCTAAAACTCAATACCCATTTACAAATCAAGGTTAGATTCTCGACTAACGTGAATTGGAGATTTTGAGAAGAATAATAAAAAAACTCTAAATTTAAATGAAAACGTCCGAGTCCAGAAACTCCGAGTCAAGTGAAATCTGTTAGTAAACTATGAATAAATGCAAATATGGAGACAATCATTCTTTTATATATTTGGAAAAAAAATTTGTTGCCAATAAATGTTGCAAAGAAAAATGAGATTGAAAGTTAGTTTAAGATAATATCACAGTTATGAAACAACATTAGAAACCCATACTTAGTTTGAAACATGTTTTGTCAAAATTTTTGAAAAGTGAATGAAAAATTTTTGTGAAACTTTTAAGTCAGTTAAAATTAAACAAAACCTTGAACTCCGCTCATGAATAACATGAAACTAAAAAAAAGGCGGAAACTAATTTTGATAAAGTGTATTTTTAAATCAGCTTGGAAAGTTTTATACATTCAAGTGCCATTCTATATAACTCTCTATTAAATTCAAGGTTTTAAAAAAACCTACATAAAAAATAGAATTTGTACTTTATCATCATATTAATTCAAGACGAACTTTTGCTGTCTTCAGAATTTGAGAATTTCACCATGTCGCACATTTTATTGCTTATGATTCTCATTTAAAGAACAGAAACAATGGAAAAAGAAAAATGTTAGTTCGACAAAAGAAAAATGTTAGTTCGACGATTTGCTAATTTTAATCCAAGTGAAGCAGATATTACCGGATTCTGATGTTCCAAGGACACTTTCAAAGGCAAATTCGGAGGCTCCATCTTTTTAGTATCAGTCGAAGCAACGTTGAATACGGAATGTTGGAATTTATTATATTCTGTATTTTCGGTTACCGATGGATGCCAAATTCGATGTGTTATATTGCCTCCGGTCCTAAAATTATCCATTTTTATTACAATTCATATGTTTGAGAAATTTTTTCGAAACTTAATTATTAAAAAGCTTTTGATATATGCTGCCAGTTTTATACAATTAAAAGAAAGGTGAAATTTACCAGGGCTTAGGGGTACACGCAAGTTGGTACATACTAAGAACGACTGTGGGTTAAATTGGAATGTTGGAATGGAAAGAGCGAGGAAGGATATCGCCTAGTTGAGCTGAGCGAAAATTTGTCAAAATTAGGGCAGTGCATGTGTAGCTCACTTTTACACTTGTCATGTGTGAGATTTTGAAAAATTTCCTCGAAAATAATGTGACATGCACCTCAAATGATTTCTGACAATTTTTTTTGTCAAAACATGAAACCTGCTGATATTTCCTATATTCTCCCGTTTTGCCACTAAATCATTAAAATCATTCCGTAAATTTCATATGAATAACAAATGAAAATCAGTGATAATTTTCATAAATCAGCAGAGTCCCAAAATCTCGGTTACTGTGAAGAGAAATTTTGGAAAGAAGTCAGAAACTACAGTTCGGGTTTTGATGATAGTAGCTAAACTGATCAACATGAAAATTCCCAGCTCCTTAAACTGGTGACCGGAAGATCGGTAGTGGTTCAAGAAACGAATATTATCACTTCTTCTCTGTCTTGTATCATTATAAAAAACAAAAATGTAAATTATGTGATAATGAAAGTTGCTATTTTATTACTTTCAATGTTTTCATTGATTCTAACTAAATTGATCAAAAAAATTCAGGAGATTGAATTCATTCTAACTTACCTATGCACAATCAATTCGACTTTATGGTCTGTTTTCGACAATAACTGTTTTGCCAGTTCAACATTTAAATTTTGGTGACCTTCAAGTTCCACTAAGACATCGCCATTTAGCAAGCCAGCACGATCAGCTAGCGAGCCTCCGATTACCTGCAAAAATTTTAATATTATAACATGTACATATTTTATCAAAATGGAAATTGGAGATTTAGTGACACATTAACCTATTTTCTATATAGCTTTTTTCAACATAATTTATTAAATTCTCAAGATTATCGATATCCGAAAATTTAATTGCTGAGCGTCAAATAAATTAAGAAACACCAGTTACTCAATCTGCTTAGCAATATCTTTTAGAAAATCTTGCAGTTGATAATAAACTTTCTTAATTTCTCATCGATTTTTTTCTAAATTGATTTATCACTCAAATTTTTACGATTGATGTACATTCGAAGTAGGATAAATACGCGTAAAATCCCGTTGTCAGGAAAAGAACAAAAAATGAAATCCTGAACAGCGAAATTTTTGATCAAAAAAAATGATTTCCGGCAAAGGAAAAAGAAAAAACCATTATTTTTTCTGCTTATCTCAAGAATCTGAAGTGATTGCAAAACAGATACGAAGAAAATCAAACAATCAACTAATACTCTCTATCTGATGTTTTAATAAGCCGAAGTGTTAGACGCATTTGTAAATCGCTTTGTATTCAAATCATTAGTTATGGCTTATCAGTTCATCATAGCAAATTCAACGTATGCGTTGGGTTCTAAAAATTAAACTTTTAGTTGGACTTTTATGAGGAAAGTTGGATTCGCAGAAAAGATCAAATCTTTTTTAACGATATTACGAGAAGGTGAAGATAAACAAGCGTTAACGTCATAGTACACTTATATTTCAGTCTTTCTCTATGGAGAAAATTGGTACAAATATTTCTCCGAAAATGCAAGATAGTCAAGTGATCGTTGAATAAATCGAGCGATCGATCACCTTTATTCCGGAAATTCCGGAAATCCTTGAACAGAACTGACTAATTATTTAGAAAAGCGTTCCGCATTCTTGCGTGCCGCATGCATGCGAATGAAAAGCGCGTAATACCGCTCATCAAATGCGTTCCGTTAAATCTATGATGAAAGTAGAAGATTGAAAGAATGCGGTAAATGAAGAGAAATGAATTTTTTTGAATTTTTTTTTTTCATACTTACCATGAGGAGCAAATTTCAATTATTGTGTAACAAATTTCGCATATTAAAGAATATTCTTTTAATTTCTAAGCTTTGAAATGTGTCAAATTCGCAAATCTTTGTCACATTTATTGCTTTTTTCAGAAATTTTTCCTTTTGGCAGTCCTTTTTGTAAAATAAAATTTTAAATCCTTGAGAACTCAAATATAATTCAGGTTTTAGCAAAATCTATAATGTTCTACTCAAAAGTTCGCTCAGTAGCGTCTAAGATAAGACCGTAATACAAAATATGAAGTAAACTGAAAGTCATAAAATTTAATAAGATTTTAAAGCTTCATTTCGAACTACTGAAACTATTTAGGTGATAATTTGTGATAATTATACATTAACTATGGTGAGTTCAGGTCCAACATCGAAGCCCCATGACGTGGCCATTTGACCGCGCGACATTCGCACCGTCACCATTTCTGCCTGAGCCATTGCTGTTACGGTATCCTCCAAAGCAGATTTGACCACCAAATATTCTGAAAATTTGATGACTGTATAATTATCACAATTTGGTTGATATAATTATCACAAAAATTGTCCAAAAAATTGGTGGACAATTTTTTTTTCACGATTTCTGTATTTATAATTTTGTTTTTTTTTTTTTTTTTAGTTCTAAACCAAAAGCAAAATAACAGTTTCTGAATAAGAAATTGTAAAAAATTGTTTAAAATATCGTCTACCAAGTTTTTGTCAACAATAATTTATCCAGAATTATAAATACAAAAATCGAATCCTCATTTGCATAAGGAATTTCATTTTTTTCATTTTCAAAAAAAAAAAAAAAAGAAACTGTTCAATAATAACCACAAATCATTGAAAAAAAAAATCTGAAGAACGAAACTGAATGCTAACAACATCTTTGGAATATACATTCCCTTTTTTTTTTAACGTTTCTCTCTTCTACTTTGTTCAATCTTGATGTTTTCTTGAAAGTACAAGAACAGAATTTCGAAATTGAAATGCTTATTTCCAACAAAGACTTTCAAAATCTTTGAAAATGTTCAGCGAAGAACTTAGAAGTTTGAATAATATCCAAGAATTTGGAATGGACACTGAACATAGTAATATTTTAAGAAATAATCTACATTCACAATCAAAAACTATTTAGTAATTTAGTTCAAGATATCAACGAATATCAATTAACATTTATAAGAAGTCATATTAAAGAAATTAGTTTAGCTCTTAATATTCTTTAGATAATTCAAATTTAAATGAGATTTCCTGTCATCAGAATATCCGAAAGTCAATATGTGAATCTGACAATTTTTGTGAGATTCTACTCCGACAAAGATAAGATGCGGAAAATGTCACATCATCAATTTTCTGATGGCTTTATTTTTAAATTTAATTGCATCATCAGCGCTTGGTCATCTAGTAAGTGAGATATCATAGATGTTATCATAGTGGATTCTCAATTATCATTACAATCATGTCATCACAACATGCTTATCAAGGGACGAAAGATTTGTGGGTGACTGTTAGTTCGAAATGACAAAGTACGAAGTACGGATTGAAAGAATGTTCCCACCTGTTCTCTCTCTGCATGATTTTAATGTAAGCACACTGAATGCCAATCTATCATCACTTTACACTTCTCCTGTATCAAATTACATTTTGTGGATCTGACGCTTAATGCCTGTATGTATGTGTCTATGTGTATGTGTATGTCTGTGTATTTATATATAAATATATTCATATGAGTATGTCTGTATCCATGTGGTGTAGGTGGATGAAGTTAAACAATCATCGAAGGTTCTGTCAATTTCATCCATTGAAGCGAAATTTAAAAACTTTCTATAATATTTTACAACCAAGTAATACAGCATAGGCTACCACTTAATCTTGCAATTAGAATCTTGGAAAAAATCTAAAAAGTAATATTTCGAGAATCAAAATTTTTATAAATAGCATTTACAGATTTTAAAATTTATCACCAACTTCTTTAGTCTCTTAAAAAAAAAAAAGAAAAAAAAGAGAAAAAAAAGAAAAAAAAAGAAAAAAAAAAAGACAAAAAAGATAAGAGGAATTGAAAAAGAGAATAATTTCTACATTATATAGGTCGAATGAATGAGCCATATAAAGAATTTACTGGCATAACTTTTTATGGCATTCGTTTTTCAATTTCCAAAATAAGTTAAATCTATTTTGCGGTAAGCAATTTGCATGCAAGGCAAAGCGATCGTTAAAAGAGTCACTTTGATCGTTTTAATCCAGTTCCTTCCATTTAAATTCTGAACTATTTTTTACAATACACTGATTGGATTGTTTCTTTACCAATAAATTGTTAGCAAACAATTGTTCTTGATTTATCTTTATGTCCTAAAATTTGTTCAATACTTATAGAAGTATAGCATATCTAACGTTCCACTCATCGCAATCGGTAGGTGACAATGCAACAACAAACGGACTCTAAAAGTGTGCATAGTAATAACAGTAATAATTTAAAATGGTATTTTCATGTCACGAAAAATAACAATATCTAATCTAAACAATCTAAAACTTAATTATATAGTTCGAGATATATTAATATTCTTGAAGACATATTAATTCGAGTCATATTAACATTCTTGAAATAAGCAAAAAAAAAAAAATGTTCGGATACCAAATTCCATTAAGGAACATAGAGAACTGCAGTTCTGTTCGCTATAGTTAGTTCATCAACTAATACAAAGTATTTTTTTTTTTGTATGTGTGTGTGCTTTTTTTTTTCGGTAATCACAGCGGAAATTCACTTTGTGATGTTGAGATTTGTTGAAAATTTTCTGATCAGAAAATCGCTAGTTGTTTTGTGTATCGGATATCAAGTTTTGTTGGAAAATGTTGGATGTGATATTTAAACTTTGTATCAATTACCACATATTGCATTTACAGATTTCAAACTTAGGCTCAACTATAAACTGGATTAGTTTAAAGTATTTGAAGAGTTTGTGAGCAATAAATAACTTATTATCGAAGAAGGATATGCGAAACAGCCTAGCATGAAACATTGTTAGGTAGATAACATATGGAAAGTATCTGATTATTAGATATTTTATACTCAACGTTATAATTAATTCATTGGTGAATTTAAAAATAAGAAATACAAAGAAGTGAAATATCCTATATTCGATCAAATTAATCGATTAAAATAAATGCACTGTAATCTATTGCCGACAAAAATTTGCAACTTCAATGATATTTGGTTATTTTTACCATAAAGCCAACAAAACTGTGCTCATCTATATAGTTATCAATAAATTATTAAATTTCTGTTTGGTGGAAATAATTTTTTGTGCATAATATTGCATTTCAGAGTGACATTATGCAATCTTACTTTTGCATAATTTAAGTTAATTTCGATAACTAATTTCAAATCTTAATTGCTCACTCACTAACGGATTGAATTCGAATTCTGCTGAAAAAATTTCCGGCAATAAAAAATTTTGTGGATAAATGCAAATGTTTGGACTCACATAGGGGTGTGTGCGTGTGTATGTATGTATGTGTGTATGTGAGATGAAGGACAGGGAAGTATATTAAAATGAGTGATTGCAATACAGTGCATGCGGGCAGTACATGAATGCAAGCAGAAGTTTGAGGAGGAGTTGAAGATGGTCTTAGCAATGGAGTTTTAGTTGTCGAAAAGTTTAGCCAACCAACAATGAACTCTTAGTTAGAACTATCTTTCTGTTCAAATCTTCCACCTACAATATGTTAGTGATTTTTCGTGTACAAAATTGAAAATCAAAGATTAAAAGATGTATATGTGTGTATGTATGTGTGTGTGTGTGTGTGTGTGTGTGTGTGTGTGTGTGTGTGTGTGTGTGTGTGTGTGTGTGTGTGTGTTCGAGAGAGAGAACTCTCTAAACAGACCACAACATTGCAAACAATAAAAAATTTGCGCTGATACAGTGATCTCCTCCCATTCATCAAATTATTTGCTAAACTTTGAATAATCGCCGTTAAATAAAACTTCGTTCTCAATAATTTACAAAATCATTTCAAAATTTTTGGAATGGAACTAAAATTTCAAACATAAAAATAGTATAATGATCAGTAAAACGCCGAGGTCATCGATAATTGAACAACGAACCAAAATTTTAAACGTTCACATAAATGAATTAAGCATAGAATGTATTAGATTTTCATTTCGAATATATTCGAATCAGTGATTTTACAGTGACTCACAATTTACCTATTTGATAAATAACAACATAACGGATGTCATTAATCAAATTAAAAAACGGAATGTGTGTAAAATTTATTTTCATTTTATTTGTGGTAGGAAAAATTGACATTGGTTGTTGACATCGCTCTAAAATACCTTTATAGTGGCAGGCATTGAAGGCAATTTTTTGTTAATCGAAAACAAAATCTGTGCAAAACTTAGAAGTATATATTGCTTAGAAAACCTGATCAATATCAATTGAGATATTTTTGATACCATCACATTAATAATTGCAAATGGAACTATGATTCATTCCAGAACAATGATACACCAAAATTAGGTCAGTCATAACTTCCCTTCGTGATGAGTGATATGACATTATGAATGATTTTGGTAAAATGAGGATCTGTCGGAAAGAGATTAAAGAATGTTAGATTGTGCAGAAGTAAGGTTACAGAATGCTACAAATTTGTACAAAATTGACGCCATATTTTAAAAAATCCCGGAAAATTATGGCAGTTGAAGTGGTTGCTTCTGTGTACATAGAGAAAAGAATGGAATGAAATGAATTATGAAAAGTTGCTAAAAATTTGAAACTTAGCAACTTGGATAATAACACGAGCTCGGTTTGAAGGGCAACAAAATGGAGAAGAGTTTTTACAGAGTTAAATAGCTCCGTCCGATGGATTTGTATTTTAAGAAATGAGCATTCGCAGCTGTTCCTTCGAATACATCCAAACAACTGCATCCAACTATGCATCACTAGAAGTGCTTATAAGTCAAGAACTAGCTCTCGAACTCCTCATCTTTTTCTACTCCCATAGCTCCACTGTTCTTCTCTAAATGATCTCAATATACACACAATAATGAATTTTTTTAATGTTTCCCTAAAATGTGCACATTGTTTAAAGAATTTCAACTTTCAGATTGCCTTATCTTCTTTTGTTCCGACTACTTTTTAGCGTCAGCTTAATCCAATGGCTTCGAAGATTATACAAAACTCTAAGATTAACTACAGGTTTCTAAATATAGGTTTATTTTTTTTTTTATTTTTTGTTTGTTTACTAATACTATTAGTTTTTGAAATTCATTCATTGCAATCATTTTAAGATCATTTGTTAGCCGTGCAATTCAGATTAACTTCATTAAAAATATGTAAGTCATACTTGAACATTTTTACTTCATCACCACTATAGTTTTCATCCAAGAATGTCTTTATCCAAGTACTAAAAAAATTCGATCGATTTCAACCGCCTCTACGAGAGATGTTGTAACGATGGTTTAATCATTAACACAGTTTTATGAATATGAAGACAAGCCGTCTAATATGAGAATATCAATTTTAGGTAAATTCCATTAGAATTAAGCAATTTTACACCTTGCAGAAAATAATTACTTTCATAGTAAAATATTGTTATTTTTGCTTATCGATGATAAAATTTTAGAATATTGTAAAGAAGTTAAGGAATATAAATTATAAATTCCTTTGACATTTCTTGATTTTGAAAGAAATTTATCCCTCCTATTGAATTTCTCTTAAATCGAAGACACATTTCTAATATTTCACTTTAAAAGAAGTTGGAGAAGCTAAAATTTCATCAAGCATGAAGTTTCTTTCTTCTGATAGGTTTGTTGCACATTACAAAGCATGCTTGAACTTTTCCCTGACCTTTACGATGTACTTCATCATTCAGCAGTCGTGATTTCAGGTTCTTAGAGCAATTTCAGTTAGATGTAATTATCTAAATAGTATAATTCTTTTATGCTTATGTTCCAGATTTTATTTCCGGTTTTAAAAATTATTACACAACATTCCTAATGGATCAAACGGAAAGTTAATTTGATAGCTTGATAAAGAGAGGAGCGATGACCATGACAAAGTGAAATAACGGTCAACTTTGATGATACTTTTATAATCGCTTAAAAAGAATGTAATGAAACTTACTGATTCATATTAATAGACAAATAAATCAGTTCTGATTGGCCAAAATTCAATTAAAGAAAGTGAACCGACTTAACAAAACTGGATTAACATTATAAAACATCTATTTTTACATAAATATTAAAAGATTGACTACATATGAAATAGAAAGAAGGGCGCATGAAAAAGATATATAACAAAGATTATGGCATGAGAAAATTTTCGGAGAAGAACATCGGGATGAACAATTGCAGAATTTATGAACTTCAACTCGATAATATCAGATCAGTTGTTTCTTTATCAAATTGCATGAAATAGGGAAAGTGAAGTTATTGATAATTAACACATCTAACTTGGAATAAAAATATTTCATGGTCGAAAACTTGAAGTGCTTATTATTTTTATGTGATCTTAGAATAAAGTAATTCATATGAAACAGCACATTGATCTGCCGTTATCAGCATACCACCGTTTGCGTTCTTTTTCTGATTGATGAACTGTTAATTGCCCTTCAATTCTAATTTGTTTCACAATATTTTCAAAAATCTGTAACAATTAGTATGAATTTTAGGATACAAATTATGAAAAACAAATATTTGCCGAAAATTGGAAATTTCTTCAATTTTCCAATTACATACTTTTAATACTTCAATTTTGGACCATTTATCAAGTTTTGCACACTCAGACTTCTCTCAGAATCGTCTAATTTCAAATGGAATTTCCAAAACAAACAATACTGATTTGATTATTTGATACGCTGTTAACGCTTAAACTTCAAGTTTTTAAAGCCGTCATTTTTCAATCAATCAGACTTGCATTGGTAATCGATAAATTTTTATACCGGTTGCTTTGAAATTTAAATTAAAGCGAAGAACAAGTGGATAATTATTCTAACAAAAAAACCTCGATGACGTGGATATTATTTTTAGCTGATGCTTCACAAAAAGTTGAATTATATCGAGCTGCATATCGTTCGCCAACACTTCTTGATACTTCGCGATTTATGATATCGTCACATTTATTGCCAACCAGAATCAACGGAAACTGAAATTTATAGATTACAGGACATTTACCTTGGTTTTCGATCTAAATTTGCTCAAATATTTCAAAATTTAAGTTAGTCTATGTAGTTTTGAAATTTATTGTACAATAATCATAGAAAATGTAGATTTTCGCGAGATTTCTATAAAAATTTTTTAATTTCTTGTAATCAACATTACTTTTTAAATTTTGAGCAAGTATTTGACGAAGCACTAACATGATACTTTTGTCGAACTCGTAATAAACTTTGAAATATTTCAACTGTATTTATAAGACTTGATGCATCAGTAATTGAGTACACTACGATGAAGCCATCTCCATTTTTCATGTATAAATCGCGCATCGCTGTAAATTGTTCCTGCAAAAGTTGATTTTTAGTAAATTCTGAGATTCTTGAATTTAAATAACAGATAAAATAAATTGATTTTCGAAAAATTTCCCCTAAATTTCACTAATGTTAAACTTCACGAGAAAAAAGTGATTTCAAAGATTTATATCAAGTACTACTTGAATAATCATATTTTTCTGTTTTGTACCATAACATCTGATAAAAGCAAAAAATGACATTACTCAGGCGAACATGACCAGTCATTCTTTCAAATTTCATATCTCGAATGTTCCTGTCTTTCGAATGAAAAATTAGCAATATAAATAAATGAAATCAAAACTTATAGTTCCAGCAGTGTCAAGAACTTCCAGAGTGCAGGTCGTCCCATCAACAACAATTTCTTTCTTATAACTATCTTCGATTGTTGGATCATATCGTTTTAAAAATATTCCTTTAATTAACTGTGTTATCTGCAACTTCACAAAAATTATCAGAAATCTGGTAACAAAAAAAAAAAAAAAAGGAAAAAAAATTTAATAGTTCAAAGGACTTTACCAGAGCACTTTTCCCAACACCACCACATCCAAGTAAAACAATTTTATATTCAAGCATAGGTGTTAATTGTACTCGGGTTGACATCTAGAACATATTTGATTGATAGATAATTGAATAAAATTTACATAAGAGACAAGCATTTATTTTAAGTAAAAATAATCAGTAACAAAGCAATGATATTTTGCATCATCAGAGACGCGAGAAAGAAAATAAAATAAGAAATTTCTGTCTAGGTCTTTACAGGCATTTAAAAAGCAATTGAAAACATCTTTATTTTGATGAAAAGACTATCTATTCAATAACTGGTCCGAGTTTTAATTATATTTGCCACTGGATTAGGGTTAAGGGGTTGATACTAAAATTGCATTTGTGAGTCTTCGGTAGAAACTCTCCGAAGATAACTCACGTCTTCAATGCGATGCTCATCTTCCCGTTTTCTCTTCTATTGTCCGTATTTTAGTTACAGCTAATTTTTTCAGTGCAGAATTGAAAGTGAGAAAAGGCTATACCTCAACATTAAGCAAAAATTGTGACCATTTGGAATAAAAAATTTATCCGGAATCCAGAATTTAGTATATTGCCTAATCATTGGCTTCCAAAAATTTTTGAAAAACTCGCATGTACTACCTTATTATGATTAAAATTGCCCATAGTTAAAACAGAATTTAATATATGATCTAATCATTGACTTCCAAAATTGTTGAAAATCTCCCACAGATCATCTTATTACAATCAAATTTTCCACAGTTAAAACATAAGATATTCCGACCAAAAAAATCCAGGTCTAACATAAATAGAAAATTAATGAAAATTCACATGATATCGCTTGAAAATATGAAGTGCAGAGAAAGAAATGACTGAAGTTAGATTTATTGCTGATGGTTGGTGCAATGCCGGCCTCAATATTTCTTAAATTAGACGATGTCATTTGTTAAAAACCCTCACAAAATCTGCATATTTTATATCATACAATCCTTAATAATTTAATAATTTAACAATTTTTGAATGTCATTATCACATCATTATCTGATAAATAAGTGTGGTTGTTTTCAAAATGCATAGTTTAAATTTCTACAGGTTTAATCATATTTTCTCACAACCAATATTTTTAAGCAAATGACGAAATCATTTCTGTAATTTCCAATCTCACATTCTGAATATATCAAGCTTTTACTGGTGATAGATTCGAAATTAGTTGAGGAACAGATCAACTGGAAGTCATCTAAAATTCGAAGATTTGCTTCATTAGCGAAATTTACAACTAAGGCTATGCTAAGTGACAAGAGAAAAATTGAACAAGATAAAAATGAGCACTATTTTTCTCAAACGATTTATTTAGAGAATAAAAAATAATTCATCGCAATATTCGATACTGCGAACAATAATATTAATTTTAAATATTACAATAAATTTGATTAATATGAAATAATCGAACGAGCAATGAAAAGTAATACAATGCAAGAAATTTGAAGAATTGCATATCTTATCTGATCCATGTCCATTTAAATATTTTTAGATGCGTTTGTTCTCTCAAATAAATAACACAAAAATTTTAATCCATGAATCAAAAGTGGCTGAACTGAGAATGAATTCCTGGATAAAATAAATTGTTTTTTTCAAGGACTCAGAATAATAAAGAAAATAGAACAGTGAATAAAATCTTCAAGAAAAATTAGATTGATATATATATTAGAACTGCGGATTGATTAAGAGAAATAGGTGAAATCATCAAGAAAACATTTTTGTTTTAATCAAAATTAAACTGTCCATTAAGATTTAAAAGTATGAGTCGCAAATGAATGGTGTCTATCTGACATTTTCACATTGACAAACACAATTTTGGCGAATTTATCAATTTAAATATAAACCTAATGTGTGGTTGACTCACTGAATTAAGGAGAAATTTCCGATACTTTTTGTTTTCCGAAATTTTGCCGGGGTACCGTGACCAATCCAAAAATTTTTTAATCAGTCGTTCGGAAAAAATTCTTCTCATTCATTTTGCGCGAGAGAAATAATAGGATCAAAAATGATACTTTTCTTTTGATTCCTTTATTCCTCATACTATTCTGCACAATTCCTTTTAAATGAATATTTGATTATCCTGTTTTCAAGATTATTTAGAGGATGAAAACGAATTTATATTAACGAATAAGTTCAAGCCTTATCGAGGAAAGCTCTAAGCCGGTAAAACTTGCTTCATTTATTGCATTAGGGCAGAATAGGGAGAAAAGATTTGCTTTTTGTTGTAGCATGAGGAAGTTGCGATCGAAAAAATGGAAACGATGTTAAACGGCTTGAAATTTTATGTTCCAATGCAAAATTTTAATGAACATGCCAAGCATCCAGTCAAAACTAGAAAATTTTTTGCAATCAAATACACAAATTATTGAATTTCATTTACCAACTTTCATTTATTTGCTCTAATTAAAGTTGAAAATTCGAACTTTCTGTAGAGGTTGGCCATTATCGGGAAAGAATACCTTTTTATCTACTTCTCATTCGCTACTGTTAACGATGATATTGAAATCATCAGGACTTACCGATCATGCAAAGCTTTCTCAGGAGTTGGTGAGGCCGTAAGTGACGCACGATATTACTGCTAGTTGAATACAAATTCAAATTCTGAAATAAATTTTCTTGAAGTTTTTCATCTAAACTAGCATTAATTTTTTATAGTCAGAATTACTAGCCACAACAAGACTTCTTCAATGTGATCTATTTGATTGAAATTTTATTGATTAAAAAATTTTATTGATTAAAAAATTTTATTGATAAAAAAATAAGCCTGTCATCATCAGTATTAACTACGAAATCACACAGTAAATAGCAGTTTTACCCTATTTTATTTCAGGTTTTAATACATTACGATGTGAAGACTTCCACGGATAGTTTTAAAATGAAATATTTTTTAATTGGTAATAGATGAAAAAAAAAAATTATCTATGTCTTTCTATGCCTTTCTATTTATTCAATATTTTTTATAGACATCATTTTCACAATGGAAACTCTATCGTAACGAATAAGCATAGTTAATATTGGTCCCATTTACGTTTTTAAAAGATTCTTAAATAAGTACCAAGAAATTATTGAAGCAATAAAATGAATTCCAAATCTCTTTTCTTGCAACACTCCTTCTGGAATTTTACATTTCGAAAACGCTGAAATTTTTTCCATTCGAAAACTTTTGAGTTGAATGCTTTTTTTAAATAAGGAAACTTTAATTTCAATACTAAAATACTTCATAAGTCCTGGTGCAAGATTCCAACAATAGTCCAAAACGATTTTAGCAAAGTTCTAAAAATATGATCATTTAGCCATGAGAACGATTAACACTCATCCATTGATATGATACAATACGGTATTTCATTTGGTCACAGTATACCTCCCGAAAATGGTCAACTTTATTTTTGCATCCATCTTTTGGTTATTTGCACTTAAAAATCGATTCAATTTTTATGGTTCTTACTTGAGCAACTTTTTATATTACAAAATTGATGCATAATAACATGTAGTATCCAAATATATACAGTATAAACTTCGTCAAGTGCGAATTTCTTACAGTTTCGAACAATCCAGTGCTGTGAAACGATTTCTTCCTACAATAATAATACTGTATCGTTATACCAAGATAGCGATGATGTAATGTTACTAGGAAACATGATGATATCTTGTATGATTTTTTGCATTAATTACAACTAATTGTTATTTTTCCTTTTTATGTAAAAGTTGCATACTGGAATTACCTAATGCATGTGTCTGTTTGCATTTTTGCACGCATAATGAATTATAGGTTACAGATTTAATGACAGTCTGCAGTTTTCTTGCAGCAGTGATTGTTGGACGAGTAGATGCAAAGAATAATGTAAGAAATGAAGAAATAAATGAATAAAATGTCATTCATTTATTATTTTATTTTTGTTTCCAGCTATATTTTTTCTACAGTACATTTACTGTGCTTGTCATCTTAATAGATAGCATCGACTATGAGCAGGTTTTTTTGAAATTCATATTTCCTCACGGCTTCATTCCTTAAAATTAAAAAAAAATTTAATTTCTCGATGATTTTCTACATATTCTATTTCTCGGCGTCTTAGAATTTCATGTACCTTAGTGTATTTTGGATGTCCCCAAAGAGTAAAGTTTAACAAAACGGAACACTTGCAGATATTGAAAACCTCTAAATAAATGGATTTTTTGAGATTGGAAAGTTAACTTTCGAATATTTTTTTAAATACATACATGTTCTTTATCAATATAGCTTCGAATTATAATTTTCTGGTAGCTATAATAGAATTTGAAACAGCTCAGCGAAAATTTAGTGAATCCGTTCGTAATTTTTTATTGTAAAAGCAGAAAGAAATATAAATAAATTCAAAGATTTCCCACTGATTTAGATCGCAATAGCCACTTGATGTTAATCAGCGAAGGGAAAATATTGATGTTTCGTATTTCAATAATAATAATTTATAACGTAAGACTGTTACTTGCAATCGATAAGGTTGTAACAATGATGAGTAATATTTAAAGGAACGAAAAGAAAAAGACCATGAAATGATTAAAAAAAGCTTAAGAAATTAAACTCTTTGGGAAAATAACATAATTGTAAAGAGTAGATTATAAAATGACTTACCTTTCCATATCATTGGCGATAGCAATAAACAGTAGACAGATGTCCACACTTGATGATTTGAATAGTATTTGAGAGAAAGGAAGTTAAAACTGGATTGACATTACATCGGTTATAAAGATAATTAATAACGGCTCATTGTTGGTCTTAAATTTAAACGTCTTTGCAGATTTTTTCTGATTGAGCAAAAGTAAAGCTCAAGTTTTTAGTTGGTTAATTCTCATATCTGTAAGTTCACTAGAATATGACCTTAGTGCTATTGAAATTCACAACGATTTTACCTGCCTAGAGCTATTTCGTATTTTACAGAAGCTCTGATCCAGGAGCTGGCCGTCTAAATTGCTGCAAACCAGTCTATTGACAATCAGATCAGATGTCTTCTTGGTTTACTTGAATACGTAAATGCGGAATACGAGATACTTGGATACGAAATCGTTGAGTACAAGTCTTATCGCGTATCAATACGTTTAATTTTTACTTTTCATGTACTGTGATCCAAATGTTCAACTTAAAAAGATATCTGATATAGTCTTTGTGTTTTAAAAGCAATTATCGACGAATATTTCTTCCTCAATATTCCTTCAATTTTCCGCATTACTTGTCAAAATGAAACAATCAATAACTAGTAAGCAGTGACTATTAATTAATCAAGGATAGAAACAATGACGAAATCCACCAAATGAAAATTAGGAAGATCTGATTCGATTAAAGGGATGGCCGTTTTCACATAGGTTCAGTGCAACATAGCAGGCCGGTGAGGAAATCGGAGGTACTAACTTGTTTGTTTGTTTGTTTTGCAAGTTCCGGGAGTTTTGAGCAGAATGGGTAGGGTTAATAAGTGTCCATCCTAATTAGTGATATGTATTGGTCACAGTAACATTTTAGCACGCGTTGCCTAACAAATGATTGGCTTGAATCATTCTCCATAATTTGAAAACAACAAGTTGTTGGAAACTTTGTTCTAAAGTAATGAGTAGGTAATTTAAATTCTTTGAATTTACATTAATACTTAGAATAACTTACGATATTCGTAATTTTGCAGGAATTTTTGAAATAACGAATTGAGATTCCCTTATCGTAAATATTTGATGTTGCCAACAACTCAATCGTTAGCTTGTTTATCTCGAATTAATGCTAGAAGTCTAAAATATGGTTATCGAGGATTGGCTGCCAGTGCACAATGCTCTCAGAACAACGAAATGTACCGTTTCCGATCGCATGTTCTTCAGCAAAAGCAGGTTTTAACTTTCAATATTTATTGGCTCTTGAACTTATTATATTGGTTCAACAGAACTGTAATATGTCAGAATGAAACTATAACTCTTTATTGGAGTATTGTGTTGTGGTAATAAGTATAAAGCATTGATTAACTTTAGAAATATGATACTTGGATTTTGGTGATGCAAGGCATCGCATGGAATAATAATTATTCAGAAAGTGTGATTTTATTTTTATTTTAAAAGAATTAAATACAAGTTTCAATTCCAGAATTGTTCGAATTTTCTTGTTTGCTACTGAAATGCATGAAGTATTATTATCCTTATGTGTTAAACTTATAAAAAAATAAGATGAAAATTCGCGGGAAACATTAATGTTGGAGTTGTGTTATACGAAGAGAATTCGGAGCATTCTTTTAATTTTTACGATTTCATGAACTCTATTAACATTATTTGGCTGTTAGGTTTCATTAATTGGTGGTAATTCATCCAGTAAATGCTCACTCACTGTATCTGCAGTTCTGAATACTCCAAACTGGATATTACTCTTCTGAATACTCCAAACTGGATATTACTGTATATTCTTTATCAGACGTTTATTATGCCTATTTTGGGCTGATAAAGATAATTTACTTTAATTCGATTCCTTGGAATTCGAAATATTTCTTCTTTTTTTGATATTACCATCTCTGATTTTTTTACTAACATTAGCGTAGGTAGTATTGAAGTGATAGAAATTCTCTTTTAATACATACAATGACTTAATTGTTTCAGGCTGGATTAGCTAAATATGGCGGACGTCAAATGGTGACGTTACTTGCAGGCGATGGTGTCGGACCAGAAATGATCAACCATGTCAAGCATATTTTTTATCATGTTGATGTGAGCATAGAAATTTCAGCTGTCTATGTGTTGTCATTTTTTCGCACTGTTTTATAGTCTTATATTCAAATTACCAGTACTAATTTGAATTTTACAGAAGTACAGTTATTTGCTACGAAAATATGAATATCACATTTCAACATATTTCACTCTTCTTTAGAAATTCAAAAAAAAAAAAAAAAAAAAAATATTGAAAAGAGTAGCACTTATATTTTGTAGCAGTAATTATTAATAGGTTCCGGTAGACTTTGAAGAAACGCCGTTATACTCCGATCCAACTCGCCTAGATAGTGATATGGAACACGCTTTGTTATCGACTCGACGAAATGGAGTAGCTCTAAAAGTTTGTCCTTAGTTTTATTTATTCATTCTCTTTCAGCTATTTTGTATGTTATTCAATACTTCTGACAAACGGTTGTTTTGCAAAAATGGAGGAAATTTTTATCAAAGAAGCAGAAACTTGATCATACCTCTCCTAATTACATTCTAAGTTATATTACATTTAAGCTTGTTTAACTATACAGCAACTTTGTTTGAATGCAGGTTAATCAGATGAGAACAAAGGAATTGACATAATTCATCAGTCGCATAAAAATGTTTGAATATCAAAGTAGATTTCCTCTGAAAGAGCCGAAAACATAACACTTAATAAAAAAAAAAAATTTGTTATATACAATGTTGGAAATCCAACTTTACATTATTTTTGGACACCTGTTAATGAAAGAGGAACAAGAAAACTAGTTCAATTAACTGCTGCCAACTCCAACAATAGTTTGATTACTTGAACAAATTTTTTCACTTATTGGAGCAGCTTTTCTTTACTCTATAGATTTTACACAACTTAGAAAAGTAAGATACAAATTTTATTTTTACCACAACAGAGTTGTGCGAAATGATGATGTCCAATCATCGTAGAGATTTTGATTAGTAATGCTAAATATTTCATTGATTTAAAAGCGTAGAACTTTTAAGGGCAACGTTGAAACTAAATTTGATATTCCACATTTTAAATCAAGAAATGTTGAATTGCGACGACGTTTGGATCTTTATGCCAATGTTTTGCACTGTGTTAGCATACCTTCAATTCCATCACGATACAGCGATTTGGATATATTAGTCATAAGGTTATTTTGCCATATAGCAACTTTGAGAATTCAGTTTTGAGAAAAATACGAATGTAGCGCTCGTTTCAAGAGATATTTGTATTGGTCAAATACATTAATGGGAGAGAATGATTTTTTGGCAGGAAATACCAAAAATCTTTGCATTAAGATGTTTAATGTTATTTTTTTCCTTTTGTGTTTTCAACTTTAATTTTAAAATGAAAAAAAGATTTCCAGAGAAAATGTGGAAGGCGAATATTCTGGACTTGAACATGAAGCCAAAAAAGGAGTTGTCGAAAGTTTGAAGGTTATTTTTGATCACTTATTAGTCATAGATTTTTGACAATAATTTCAATATAAGTTGAATTTGTTGGAAATTATTTTCGAAAACTTTCCTAGAAAACTTTTTCTTTTAAAATGTGTATAGAATCAAGAAAAAATCTTTTTCTAATTTGTATTCATTGCTTTCTTCGTTAGAATTAATTTGTAGATTGTTACACGTACAAATATTGAACGAATTGCTCGCTTTGCATTCGAATATGCGATAACTTACAAAAGGAAGAAAGTTACGGCAGTTCATAAAGCTAATATACAAAAACTTGCAGATGGCTTATTCCTAAGGGTGGGCATTCAAATATTCTCTGTGTTATGTAATGGTTTTTATCTTTCCGCATGATCTTTTATTTATTGGTATGATTCATGTCCGAAGATCTAAAATTTTAATCTTTTTATCTATCAGTTCATGTGACAATAATACTAAGTTATTATGTTCGAATACCTTGATAAAGTATTTAGATTTAATTCGCATCATCTCTTGAAGTAGCTTCGAACTTGTTCGAATGTATTAATGGAAACATTTTAATCAGATTTCATGTTCTCTTTGTTATAATTTTGTTATTTTTCAGATATGTAAGGAAATAGCAGAGAATGAATATCCACAGTTGCAGTTCGAGACAATGATTATTGATAATGCATCGATGCAGCTCGTTTCTCACCCACAACAATTTGATATTATACTTTTACCCAATCTTTATGGCAACATAATTTCGAACATAGCTTGTGGTCTCATTGGTGGACCAGGATTAGTATCAGGTGTCAACATTGGTTCCAAATATGCTATTTTTGAAACGGTATGTAATTTAGCCGTTATGTTTTTTTATTTCTTATTCAATTCTATAACTAGAAAAACAAAATAAGATAATTTTAATTGTACTGTTCGAAAGAATACATTATTCTTGGATGACTTTTTTAGAATCTTGATTTCATAATTTGTTGTGATTTTAGGGGACGAGAGGTAGTGGCACTAGCATAGTTGGTAAAAATATTGCGAACCCTACTTCCTTCATTCGAGCTAGCGTGGATATGCTGAAATATTTGGGATTGGATAATTATGCAAATTTGATCAGTGATTCTTTGTTTATTGCACTTACAGAGCGACATATGCATACTGCTGATATTGGAGGTAAGTTTATCGTCCCACCTTGAAATTCTGAAATTAAAGTTTTCGTGTTATTTCGCAATATATCTAAAGTAGGTAACCTTCATATCTATAATTCGTAATCTTGTTTGATTGGTTGGTTAGCAAATTAGTACATTTTCCATTTCTTTCGAAAATTTTTAGTTTCAAGAATATTGGATGAAACTTTTATAAAACAAAAAACAAATCAAATTAACAAATGAATTTGGACTAATGTTTCTTAATTTTGGAAGACGATACATATATACAGATTAAGCGATTTTTTTGGATAAGAAGCTTTCCCACAAATATTTTGTAATCAAATTTAACCTTTATGTTAACTACTGTTTTCCGAAAGCTGATGGAATTAGATATATTGAGCCTTACTTCGCATTTTAGTACTGTAATGTATGTTTCATTTATTCTAAATTTATAAAGTAGGTTGAATTATTACCAAGGAAAATTGGCTTTTTGATGACTAGAATAAAGTACTATGACTAGATCTTCTTTTTTTTCATTTCCTATAACTATTTAATTTATTCAGTTCTTGTCAAAATATATGTTCAGTAAAATATCAGATTATTGAACTGAAAAAAGAGACTGAACTTTACTTAATCCCTGATATTACATTGCTTTGCTATCCTGAAGAAGTTCTGTCGTAGGTACGGCTAAGACGAGTGAAGTTGTGAACGCAACAATGGAAATAATGGATCAGCTGAGGAATAAATATATTGAATGATCAATACTTAAAACGATCGATGGCAAAATGTCCGCTGCCACTTTTAAAAGCAAATTCATTTAATTTCAACTGAATGGATTTTGTGCATCAAATTTCGTAATAGTCCTATTGATAGTATATCTAGTCTTCATTGAAATTATTTTTTTTTCCACTTAGATTTCTGAGTGACCTAATCTTTGGCTATTTAGAGCATTGACAGTTTACAGTTGAGTATTTCTATCTGTCTTCAGTAAAACTTCTTGACTATTTGTATTTAAAAATTTTTCACTTTTAAAATTTAATGGGACATTTGCTGTGTGTTTTTTCTTTTTTTTTTTTTTTTTTTTTTTTTTAATGAAATATTTACTTTATTAGGAACAGTACTATTGATTTAATAAAGCCTGTTTTTGCTCATTTCTGTTCTTGAACACAACTTGACTCATTATTTCAAAAATTTGTTCAAAATTATTTATTCAATTTTAACATCTCTCTTTCGTAGTATTTATCGCTGTTCAGAGACTCACATTGTTGCTAAACTGGTAATGCTAATGCTCATTATTTATGAGCGGTTATTTCAAATATTCATACAAACATACACACATACCTTTTCCACTAATTGCTTTACACCAACATTGTTGATTCAGTGCTAAAGAGAATTGACTTCAATTATTTAGTTTTTTGAGCCCACATTAAATAAAAAAATATCCAATCCACTAAATCGAAAATTGCTGCTCGTATATAAATAGCTTTAGTTTCACCATTGATGACAAGTCATCTCCATTTTTTGGCCATTTCGAGTGTGACTGGATGCTTTGCGGTCAAACTTATTCCGTCCTTATCACTCTTTTTTTAGTAATTTTCAGGTGAGCTTCTGCTTATGAACGCTGTTCAAACATAATTATGTTATTTATTAATCGAATTGTTATAAGTTAATTTGTTTGCAAAGGATACTTCATGAAGTTAGTAATTTATTTATTGCTAGACAATACTTCATTAACTTGAGTAATTAATAACTTAATTAATAAGTAATTAACAATTTAAAAGGGGGGCGAGAATTCATGGCATTTTCTTAACAATTGAAACCATCTAATTTAAAAATTTCCAAAGTATTGGTGGCTTTTTACATGGAGCATATTCATAGATTGCATATCAAACAGGGATCAAGATTCTTAATGCATCTCTTCTATTTTGCAGTACATTATGAATTTTTTGATGAAGCGATTGTGTTTGAGAATATATTATATTTGTTGTTTGTATAATTTAAGAATTATTAATATTGTTTTTGCATATGGTCTTTAAAGATAATGTCTGCTACTTTACTGAATCATTGTAGAAATGAAGATAATATATGCTCATAATATGTATTATTCAGCTAAAGATAGTCTGGCTTTAATTTATTGAATTCTCCTACTTTTATTTGTTTGAATAGATCTCTACTTATAGCTGTTCATTTACGCATCAGTGAACATGTTTACGTACTTTTATACCTTTTATTATTTGTTCTTTTCCTTCGAATGTTGGAAATTATTTCCGAAATTATTTCCGTTGTCATAACGTTGTCATTTTCTTAATAATGTCAATCTATTTTTATTTTACATTTCTTTCTTAAGATGCGTTTGTAATTTTTGATCGTTAAAGGCCTATGCGATGATGACGTCTTTAGAAATTGTGAATATTATTTATCGCAATATTTGAATCCATTTAATTTTAATCCTTTTTAGTTTTTGTTTTCAGTCTTTTAGAGCAAAATTTTATAGATCCTATGTGCTAATTTGGGACTGAAAATTTTGATTCGTATGGTTTTTGAATTGTGTTCACTACATTATTCCTCTTCGATCTTCATTTTGTATTAAAAATGCACAATAGCGCTGTAGTTTTTTTTCAGTTGCAATTTTCTTAATAATCTATGGCATATAGAATAACTAAATAATTAATAGGACTTGTATAATTAAATTTCTTTTGGTTGTAGATTCAAAATACTGGAAGCATACTCATCTCTCCAAAATTCTAGAAAGAAAGCAAATATGCTAGAGACTGGAAAAGTCGGGAGGTAGATGCAATCACTGAAAGATGTAGGCTTTTAGAAATTAGCGAAGTGCGAAAAGCTTTGTCACATAAATTAGTTTTGGAAAGCGGCCTAGCCTTTTATCGTTGTAATTTATTTGACATAATAGTATTCGGACAGTTGAATTATTTGGTTTTGTCTATTAATCTTTCATTTCATTAAAAGTTATATTTCTCTACTTTATTTTATCATTTAATGCTTTCCCCAACTGGGCGTTTTTCAAAAAATCTATATTTTCTATATGATAGGTATAGTTCGAATCGTATTTCCAATCTTGAGACTGAATTTATTGCTCAAAAAAGACCTTGAATCAATAGTCATTGAAATAGGCAGTTGCTTTAATTTTCTGTCGAAAGCAACTGGTTCGTCTACTCCATGATAATAAGGATACGGCGCATTTGTGCAAATTATGATAACAGTAACCAAGAATTCGGAAATGGTTTCTACTGAAGCTTCAAAAAAGGGTTGATATCATATCATCGGCTCCAGAACAAACTTATTTACGTTCCTCGGCAGTGATAATAGTATATCCAAACTGATTTCATTTCGAATTTGCCATGTGGTTTCAGCAGAATTACTTTCGAATAACTCAAATAACTTGAAATTGTTTATTCTTTAAAAAATGTGGAAGTAAAATAGGAATTCAGAGTCATACGGATTTAGAAAATTAGTTTAAAAGCATTATGGAATAGAGAGCAGAGGATAAAGTATTCTTCAGTATGTGAAGCATTTTGTGTATGACCATTTTTGAAAATTTAGAATTGGTTTTCCTGTGCAATTAATGATAGTGTAGAGAAAAAAAAAAAAGAATTTGCAGGACAAATTCTGCCAGAATTTCGCTATGGGACGAAGAATCAAGAGACAGCGCATGGTAACTTTGCAAGCATATTCCGTTTCTTTCGTGTGTTATCGAGGTGACCTCAGATGTGACACTTTTTCTGGATAAAATATTTGAAAAATTGATAATTTCATTTGAAATGCGAAATTAATCTGGTCTAAAGTTTTCTAAGTACTGAAAAAATTTTTCAGGGAAAATTTGCCAACATCTCAGCTATTTCCATGGCGTACTATATCACAAAAGCAAACTCGTCATTTTGAACACCAAAAACCAAGACATCACATAGTGCTGCGATCCGCGAATCATTTCAAGAACTGTTACTTCTCACCAATCCAATGTGTACTTGTTGAAGAGCAATAACAATTAAAATTATTTTTAATTATTTGGAGGATTAGTGATCACTAATTAGTCGATCAGTTTGTTGAGCAATTTGAAGTCCCTTAAAAGAAATAAATGCATCAACATTGCTTCTGCAAAAACCATTTTTTAATGTTTTTAAAAGTTTAAGAAAAGTTAAAACTATTAACCGTTGTTCTTAATGCTGAAAACACATTGCGAGAAATGGAAAATATACTAATTAATATGACTACTCTAAAATGAGTCATTATGGTCAAATGTCTTAATAAATGAGCAGGTAAAGTTTAATCTTTTTATAAAATTACGATTTAGTCATTCCATAAGATCATAAAATCAAACTTACTATCATGTCAAGTTCGAACTGCCTTCATATCAATTTTCTAAGAAGCACGGAGAACTGCATTGACGCCAGTTTTTACTTGCTGCCGATGAAAAAATTACTCAAAGCTGAATAACATTGGGCTCCTTATGTTTTTCTTATGTGTTACTTACTGTTGAAAATCCTTTAGAATTTTAACAAAAACAGAAATTTGGGGTTTTATGTAACTGTTTTTCTAATATGAGGACAGTATGCCTTATCGGCATTATTTCTTCAAAAGATATCAGCAATAATATGTTACTTTACGCTACTTAATTCATTGCTGCTTAAATTTTGAAAAAGTTTTCAAAAACTCTGTTCTTAGGTAGAAGGCAATAAAAAGACCTAACAAGCAAAATTTCATAAAATAATTGAGAAAATACTCAAAGTGTCCCAAGTATTTTAATAGATGTTAGTTTGAGGAGTAAAGATGAATGAAAAAATTAAAACTGCCGATTCCACAATTCAACAAAAATTTTTCTGTTGGCGGGATTTCTTGGTCTAATCAGCAATTTCTCTGTCAATATCTAAATAATGAGTTGAGAGACAAAAAAAAAAAAAAAGTTGTAGAAAACTTTGCCTTGTCTCAAGTATACATATTTGAAGCGAATTATTTTGCTTTAAATTAGCTGTTTTCGAAGAAAAACTGCACTGCACGTTAAATTCATTTTTGATTCAGGTTCAGTTTAAAATCCATACAATTTAAACTGCACAGATTTTAAATTGTTTGAATTATTTCCAAAAAATAAATAAACATATAGAGCTACTCGTGAATATATTTTCTATTTGTTTACTTTTGATTATTGATTTCTAGAGCTACTTTTGATTGCTAGGACGAAGTAATATGATGCAAATGTCAAAATTTACTTTTTGACCCACTGATTATGCGCCATGTAACTTAGATCAACTGTAGTAACTGGAACTTTACTCATAATACAGCGAAAGTCTTGAGCCTCTTTCCCATCATCGACGGATGCATTGCTGATTCTGGATTTTCAACATTCCATGAGAAAAATTTTAATTAATGAAAGTTGACTTGGTTTACTTAAAGTACAACACGAAGATTTTCGATTTAAATAGCAAACGTCCACTAAATAAATCCATAATTCAGAGCAGCTGTCTCCATGGTACCTATTCCATTTCTAACTAGAACTATCAAAATGTCATTAATGTTTTATACAAATGTTTCATTGATTTGTTATTTTCCGAGTGAAAGATTTTATGAGTTTTAAGTATGACAACATACGAAGTGTCAATCACATATATTTTTAATGAAGTTGATAAATTGCTTCTTTATCACTTCTTCATTCAATGAAACCATGCAAAATGTATGCTATACCTATTTAATTTTTGTTCAGCTAATTTTTAGAAAATCCTAGAAGATAATTTATGATTTCATTATATTGATTATAATAAAGTTAATTTTTTACTCACACCAAATTAGAAATCATATCACCTGATTTATTACTTTTTTAATTATATGCTTAATGTACCTAGTTTCTTCTCTCTTTTCTTTTACATTCTCACTTTTCGTTAGTCAGCTATATTAAAAAAATTGATAAATTCACTTTTTCTTAAAGGTTTTTGTGAAATTTTAGAATGTGATTTAATTTATTAGAGTTAATTTTCTAATTACTGAGATATCCATTAATTCCAATTGCAATTACTAAAATATTCATAAATTCCAACTGAAAATCCCAAATGCAGCACATCTGCCGATGCTCAGCCAGCTACAAGCTTGCGTGGGAATATGCGAACTTTCTGAAATTTGCAGCATAAGCTACCAGATCATTTTCTTTAGATGATAATTAGAATGCTAGTAGATTAGCCTCATTTGGCCGGTATTTCACGTCACACTTTTGACTTACCTGGAACAAATGACAATTGATAATGAACCTTGAGTCTACCTGGATCACTTAATAATAAACCTTGATACTTTTAGCTGTAGTTATTTTCGCACTGCGGTGAGGTTGAATCTTTCGGTTAAAATTTTTCAGAAAGATTGATATTCCTTAATATTGTTTTATTAAATTTGAAAAGCATAAAAAAGCTGAAGAACTATGACGGAAAATTTGGCACCTCCCGTCACCTCAAATTTTTTTTTTTTTTATAATTGAAGAGCTGAAAAGAAATCCAAAGTATCAAACAGAAAAAAACAAAAAAAAACAAAAAAAACAAAAAAATTATTATGACAAGGTTTATTTAACCAAATAGACCTTTCTGAAAACTGTTACAAGCCAGAAAAGTAATTATTTCACTTCAGCCACGGCATTGCATTGTTTGTTGGTTCTTTGTCAATACCATGAAAGTTTTGATATAGCTTTGTGACATTTATCGGACACAGTTGGTCTAGGCATCCATCTGTCAGTTAATTCATTCGTCGTTCACACACATTTCTTCTTAATCGCCTGATCAAAAAAAAGAAGTCTAACAAACAGCTCTATTTTACCCTCAATTTATGTCTCATTAATTTACGGAAAGTTTAGCCTAGGCATCCATCTGTCAGTTAATTCATCCATTGTTCACACACATTTTTTCTTCTCAACGATCTGGTGAAAAAAAATAAATGATAGTCAGCTCTATTTTTCCCTCAATTTATGTCTCATTAATTTACGTAAACCCTGTTCGAAAAGAATGTCTCCATTTGCAAACATTTGGCGAAATTTTAGTATTGTGTGGAATTCAATATTTTCCTTTTCATAAATGTTAAAGTTTCTGGTAATGTTTCTTAGAACAAAATGAGTACAATTAAATTTCATCCTATTTATTTGTGTTTATATTATTCTAAAGTAGCCGAAGACTTATTTTTTCAATTCACATTGTCGGTTGTTTCTTTAATGCAGGCATCATTTCACTTACCATTTCATTAGTGTTTGAATCATTTTTTAATAATATTTCCAAATACATTAGACATTGTCACCAATTTTCTCGCATTAGACATTGTCAATAATTTTTTCAAAATTTCATTAACAAAGTGCCTGTTGCTAGTTACAATGTATTATGACAAATTTATGGATTCATTCTAATCAAAAGTTGTTTAAATGTTTGTTTATTTGGAAGAATGCTCAACAAGTTACATTATATTGCTCTAATGTTTTCTAAAAGATAATTGTTTAGACATTTCTTGACTGATATCTCTTCAAGAATACACAGAAGTTGCGACTGAATGTGGCAACAAGAATTCTATAATGATTATTTTAGAGGAAAAAAGAAGATAGATAGTTAAAAAGGGATCTTTTTCCAGTTCTGGGGATTTCAAAATATAAGCAAAAGTAATAGCAGTGAAAGCAATAGCAACTTTCAATTGTCATAAAAACTTGCGGGTTCCACTTTTCTTTTTTCAGAGTGAACCGCAAGCTTTCATAATAACTGAAAGTTTACATTTACATCCAAATTTGGAACTTTTCACTGCTTTCAAACTTAGCCTTTGAAAACATTAAAAAATTTTCCATTATTAGTTTACTAAAAAATTAAGTGTTGGGAATTGAAAAGAAAATGACAAATTCTGATGAATAAAATATATGTGAAATGATCTAATCGAGAATTCAGAAAATACCCTCAGTCGATTTCTTTTAAAATTCAGCTGCAGGCAAGAGTAATATTTAAAAAAATCACATTTTAGAGAAATAGTATCAAAATGCAATTATAGTTCAATTTTTACATCAAACTATTCTATTTTTATCTTTAAATCTATTGATTTAGCATTGAAATCTAAATTTAGATTAAATTTCAAATCTAAATTAATTTCTCGTTTAGATTCAATTGCTGCTCTAAAATCCTTTCCTCATTTTTTACAACATTTCCTCTCTGTCTAACTTAATGCTACTGGTTTACATCGTGTTTGAGAAACGAAACACAGTGTAAATTTGATAAGTAACTTTATTGCTGTACTCTGAATCACTTGCTGAAAGAAGAAAAAAACAAAAAAAAAAAACAAAAATTGAATAATTTGTGCATTTCTATGCTCACAAATAATGCTATTTAAATCACTCATTTCGTAACTTTGAATTCGCTTGAACGATATCATTGAAGCTTTCACAATTGATTTCTTTCAAATTCTTTTCTGTTTTTCTAATTTAATTATATTTACTTTGCTGCTAATTAATTAATGTTCTCTACTGTCTTTACTGAAATTCCGAAAAGTTTATTTTGATATACTGTAAGGAAATGCTGAAAGTGCAAATGAAACGCTGATAAGACATTCTTTTACTGTTAATTCACCGACAGTAACCAGTCTTTTTCTGAGGAACCAGAAAAGAAAGAAAACGAAGAGATGCAGTTAAATGAAATGTGCACAATCGTTGACAAAGTATGATTTTGGAATTCAGGTTTTCTAAGATTCGCGGGATTTTTAATTCCTACTTATATTTCGTGTATTACTAATGTATGAACTTCTCGAAATTAATTGCTCAGTAAGTAAATAGGCATAATACATAATGAATAAGTTTATTTTTCAACAACGTAGGTGTACGAAACATCTCTATACTAGAATTTGAAGTCAGTTTAGAATGGTGATAGTTAGGAAATAATGATTTCAATTTGTCTAAAAAATACTAACAGAAGATGACTTACTTTGGAAAATAATGATTTTTTCTATTTTTTTATTTTTCAATTTTTTCTCAATATTCGAAATGAGAAAATTCTTTTTATTTATTTATTTTTTTGAATACACTTAATGTAAACTTAAATGTGATAAATTATTAATAAGATGAATAAATATACATCAGCAGAATTTTTGAAAACTTAAATACTTTAGAATTATTTATATAATTATCTATGCCAAGTTTCAGTTTTTCTTGGTTAAAGAGAATATTCAAAATTTGATTTCGCTCATAAGTAATTCAAGTTTAATGCGGAATTATTGACTAAGCAGTATTTAAATAGAAAAATGATTTTGGATGCTTATATTTTATACAATATGATACATTATTTGAAGAAGGTTGGCGAAAAATGATAATTGAATTTGCACTCATCAACTGCCTTTGAATCAACATAATCGGCCAAGACATTCAATTATCAAAGATACCGAAATTTTTGTTAAGATAATAGCTAAAAAATAATTTTCCTTTTAAAATAATAGTTAAAAAAAAAAACTAGACGAATAATATCTTGGTAGAAGAAAGTTGAAAAATTGTTGAAAAATTAATTTTTAAAAATTGCTAGTTTCAATTTTTTAAAATTATTAGTCTTTGGTTAAGTACTTTTTTTATAAACTTAGTGAAGAAATTTCATGCTTCTGCATTTAACTTTGACCCATAAAAAACTTGTTGACAAGTGTTAAACTTTGTTATGAATTTGTCAATAATTCATATACATAAATTTGAGTTCTTTCCTACTTATACCACTTATTTCAAATATTCTGTGTTGCACTTTTATTAGTTTTCAAAAATCAATGCAAAAAAAAATTTTGAAACAGTTATATAACTAAAAACAAAATAAAAATATATGAGCAGTTAGTGAGAGACGATAATGTAGTTGTGCAATATATCATTATTTTTCTCTGTACGAAAGACGCACGAAAAGGCGAAATCACTTTTTTCAGATCCAGAAATCCCGAAAGTGTTTCTCACGATTTAGCAACCTTGCAACTGCTCGTTTATCTTTGAACTCAAATTTGCAAATCATGATCTACATTTGATGGCTTTTTACATTAATCCAAATGCCCTTTCGAGTGCCGATTATGCTCTTATTTTTAAATGAACTGCAATTTCGAACTTCGAAGATAGATAGCTAAAATCAATCAATGGAACAAAAAATATTAGCAGTCAGAGAATATGGGTAAGAAATTGAATAACAAAACGTTTTTTTCTGTGATTTGGGATTTCCAAGCTTAATAATAGATAAAGTATAATAACATATGATTATTTTACGATTATCTCTATACGTTTATATATACAATTGTAACATTTCTACCGTGAGCATATTTCATTTTTGAACATGTTGGATCAATGCATATTTAACCAAATGGTTAACCTTTTCAGGATTTGCTCCTCTAATTTTTGTTTATTTTTGAATTTCTCAATCGAAGCATATTAAATAAAAATACAATCCTCAAGAATCGCTATACTCAGATAAAGTGGAACTTTTTTTAAAAATAGTGATGGAAATAATGTGGTTAATACTAACGATATACTATAGATCAATATATGTTTTCTTGTTTTCTCTGAGCCGTAAATAATAACAAACATTGGGATCTGCTCTTGAATTTCAGCCGATACATGGACAAATTAGTGCTCCGCGATTTTGTTTATTCAAATAATATTTAAATCTGGTTGTTTATAATGATTATAATGATACTATATTATTTTATAATGATTATAATGATACTGTGTTATCCTATATTATCTCTCGCGTATCGGAATAAAAGTTATAATTATGCTTAATATAATGATTCTTTCTAGTAGGAAAAGATATAAGTTCTATGGATTGAAGTGAATTTAAGCACGCAACATCCTTTCTGCTTTTCATGGTGGGTTTAACTCATATGGATGCATCATTATATCTGTTGATCAAATGTAACTTTTTATGTTTAGAATCTTCCTAATAATAAAGATCAGCTTCAAATAATTCTATTGGAAAGTGTAAATTTTTAAGCTTTCATTGTTAAAGCAGAGATGATGCCATGAACAAGTTAATGTCTTGATTATTTTGAAAATGTAAATTCACTAATTGGCGCCTACAAAACAGATTCATGACTACAAGATTCATTCATGACAAAGCATATTCATGATTTTTTTAGCTTCAAAATTTATACATCACTACTTGCATACAGCTTTTCACTTGAAATAATTTCTTTGAAAAATATTGTTGAATTTTCCGCCAGGAAAAACTCTAAATTTCGGGTTTCAGTTACTTTCTGGAAATATATATTGGCAATACCTTTAAATGTCTTGATGCTCTGTGTTTATAGAAATCATTAGTCAAAAGTCTTTTAATTACATGTTTGAATTCGAATGTAAAATTATTTTAACGAATTGACGCTCTCTTTTTCCTCATTTATGAAATACAATAGTTTTTAATGCTCATGAAGTTGAGGGAATTTCCTGAATCGTTATTAATGAAGCATGTAAGAAAAAGTTATATTAAAAATGGAGCTTACCAAAGCTTTTTTAAATTGCGCTGAGCAAAGTGAAAAAATGATTCATACCAACTCATTTTTTCTGTTCCTTTACTTTTTATTCCTTTTAGTGTTAGACCAATTAATTTCCGGAACTTCGTGAAATTAAAAAATGAATCTTCTTTCATATTTGGCACTAATCTTTTTCATATATTTGACACTTTTGGAGAGATAAATCAGATCATTTAGAATGTCTTAATCCTCTTTAGCACAAGATGATATTCTTTCGATGTATTTGAGAATGTCATTGCATCCAAAACTATGTGATATGCTAATTTTAATTGAGATGAGGCAGTGATAAAAAATTTTTTCTATCTTTCTTGTTCATAAGTAATATTTTGAAAATTAGAAAAACTGTAAATTTTTTAATCATCTTCCTTAATCACTCAAATTACGTGATTAAGGAAGTTGCTTTTGTCATTTTTTTTTTTTCTCTACGATTTGGCAAGGTCGATCTTTGTCAAATGATACTTACTGCAGCAGAGAAATGACCTTTTGCCATTAATATTAAAGTAATACGTCATCAAACTCGAACTTCTTGGACATCAATAAATTTTGGCAATATCCATTAAATCGATGAAATTTATGAAATTTTCGTTTCAAAACTTGGTTATATTTCCAACAATGGCACATTTTCAGTGAAATGCAGAATCACCATGTTAGCAAAGTTTTGTAACAAGTATGAATGAAAATGTTTGAATGTTAAATATTTGAATATTTAATCTAAAGTCTTTGTTTGCTTTTTTCCTTGTTTTTAACAATAATGTATATTAAAAAAAGAAAACGAAAAACAAAACGAACATTACAATAATAAGAACAAATTTTCCAAAATAAAAAATTTTGCATGGAAAAAGTTATATCTTTCGGGTTGCGCAACAATTTTTTCGTCAAATTCCTTAATTCATATTCAAAATATAGCATAAATCTACATATTCGTAAAAGCGTACGTTGAATTTGAATGTCGAAGACGAGATATTAAACAAACGAGCAATTTCTACTTAGTGCTAATTTAATCAAAACAAAGCAGTCCCTCTGTACTATTATATGAATGGGAGTCTTTTGAGAATGCGAAAAAATTTGTTGATCAATTATTTTGGCAGATATCACTATAGAATTTTTTTTCTTTTGCTTTTTTCTCGAAAAAAGCTGCGCTATGAATGATGTAGAATGGCAGAATCGCTAATTTTAATCTTTTCTTTCCTTTACACATAACAATTTTATTCATTTTTAAAATGCTTGCAAAAATGTGCAGTTTATTTTCTATTTTCATGCAAAAAACTGTAAATTTTCTATCTCATAGCTCCTTTTTCGAAGTTTTCTAACGATTTCTTAATCAATTACCGTGAAAGCGATTAGTGAAGAAAAAATTATCAATGTAAATTTGAGCCAAAAAAAAAAAAAAAAATAAGTGGATAGTAATAACAAAGCGCTGACAATAATTTTGGAATTTTATCCTTTTATATCGAAATTCTCCTCATTTCCTTCAAAATTTCAGGATTTCGGGAACTTTGTTTCTTTGCTTTTTCTTGGTCACTGTATTAATTACTCATCAATTTGGAAACTTTAGTAACCATGTGTTTTAATGAAAACATCAATATTCAGTCAAATCAATACAAAAATTATTATGCATTAATTTGACTAAAATTCCTTTTGTTATTTTAAAGAGCTAATGAGAAATTCGTTAGATATTGACGATGGTTTTCAGGTAAATTAATGTCACCAATTTTAAGTTAATTTTATGGTTAGAATTTGTAGAAAATCGTAAAAATTACATTCAAATCTCTTCACTCATAATTAATAAAAAATTTATATGCTTCATGTAGGCTGAAGTATTCATTTCATATGGTTTTTTTGCTGCAAAATTTTGAAACTTCGCACTCAAATTAAGCTCATATTCTTCAATTTAGAAAAAGTCAGCAAGAATGTTTCTTACTATGAAAAACGTATCAAATTTTGAATTCCAAAAAATTCGTTACTCAAAAACGTTTGATACTGTTAAGAAAACTTGAAACTTTTGCTAAATTTACTTCTAATTTCAATGAAAAAGTCAAAAAAAATAATTGTAGAATTATTATATGAATTGTTAATAACCGCTACAAAGAATATGTGACTTTTTCCTTCTAAATGACGCTTTGTTATTAATTTTTGCATTTGAATTTTTCATTTTAATTCATGCTATGATCCATTTGCTGCAAATTGCTTTTCTAGAATTTCGCTTCAAATTGATTTACTTCATCATTTTCCAATAATTATTAACCATTATTCTTAAGCTATTGCTTATTTTTATTCTTTTTTATTTTTTTGTTCCGTAGTTTTTTTTTCGATGCAAGTTCACAATTCCGGGAGCAAGTTGTTATTATTTGCCACAGAAATCGGAAAGCCAAATTTTAACGTGAAATTTATCATGCAAATTTAGTCATATGCAGTTAAACTTGCTCATAAATTTGTTTCTTGAAAGTGATTCAGATAATAAATAGAATGCGATATATTTAATTTTATATATTTATATTCCATAATAGCATGGGAAATTTTCAAGAGCATTCATGATAATTACATATGTGATATTCCGGCGAACAGCCTAATCATATCAATACCAGTTGCATTGATTGTTTTATAGTACTGAATTACTGAAAGTCACATATCACATATATCACTAGATATTTTATTTGGTCAAGTCATTAAAGCCATTTGACATCAATAAATATTATAAACAAAAAATATATGTCATCTGGCAGCGTTTTCATTCTCCTCAATTTTAAAGGCAGGGGAGAGAGTGATACTTGATATATATCGATTACCTGCACATGTGATATCATTTATACATAAAATTTAGGTTGATGTGAAATTCAAAAAAGCTCAAAACTAAAAACGATATATTGCTGTGCTGATAAATGAGATAATCATTTCCGAGCTTGTTTCCATATTCTAACTTTCATTAATTTCTAACAAAAGATAATACCATTTTGTTAAAACTCAAATAAGGGAATGAATGACTTCAATGTTGATCCTAGCAATAAATGATTTCGAAATATTCGACTGATTTTTTATTTTCTCTGTCACAATAATACTTAAGAATTTGATTAGATCATAAAAGATTTCGTGAAGTTTTGATGGAATGCGATTCATAATGTCTTGCCTAAAAATTGCAAAAAACGACTGATATAGGGAAAAATAGTTGATATGTTAGAACAGCTTTTGAAATTAGGCTCTTGTGCGGCAGAAATTTTTCGCACTATTTGCTACAATGTGTAATTTCATATACTTTGTCTCGAGAGATCGATCAATTTCTTATAGCTATGCTACCAGTCTCAAAAAATTCACTCCAGCTCTTGTGCTCATGCAATTTGCTGCCACTGAATCCATTAAATAGATGTAAATGGTCGAACTTTTCAACTTACTTACTTCAAAACATTTCAGTTACTCTATTTTTATCTTTATTATTTCCTCCGAATTTTTCGATTCAAGTATGTTGCAACATTAAACATATTGTATGTTGCAACATTAAACATATTGTATATATTCCAGAAAAATTTATAAGCATTTTCACTGTTTTGATATTTTTACGAGATTCACCAATAGTCCAATGAATCAATATACATGCAAGGAATCTTCTCCATGATTAGTATGCTGGTACATGAATGAACTGCAACAATGACACAGTATTATAAAAATATTTTGGAGAAAGTTCTTGTGCATTGATTTTTTAATTGCGCAAAACAATTTGTAACATAGATCAATCACTTAATAAGCTTCAAAATTAAAGCGAAATTTTTCTTAGTTAACCCCAATCATATAAAATGATGAGAAGTTCGAGATCAGTATTGGACAACAATCCAACTAGAAACAGTAATTAACTAGAGCTGGCGTAGTACTAAATGTTTTGCATAACAATCTTTAAAAAAAAAAAAAAAAATGTTTTAAAGTGATAAAATAATTTTTAAATTTGAAATGACATATTTTTGGGAAGAAAAAAATCCTAATTTTTACAATTTTGAATGTCATGAAATTCCTTGTTCTTTAATCTCACAGATAAATGTTACTTTTCAAAAAACATGCGAACATTCCCGCATGTTTTTGAGAAATTATATTGAGTATCTCTGAAATTGATAAACAAGCAATTTTTGAAAGATTGCACAATGGAAAAAAAAAGAAAAAAAATAGAATGACGGTAGCCGAGCAATAAAATCGAAAACATTTTTCCGTGAATTTAATTTAAGCAAAAACGAATTAACAAGAATTCATCCAGATTTTGTACAGCTATTCAGTAAATTTAATCAGAACCAATGAACTTGAGTTATTTTTGCTGTAATGCGACAATAGAGGACTTTGAAATGATATTTTTCACTTTTCGTTTCTAATTTTGTCATTTTCAAAATCTTCTGAAGGATATGACATGCGAAGCAACATCTGTCAATTTAGCTATTCTCAGAGTCATCAATTTTTCTTTTTATAATACACATGCACTCTAAAAAAAAGTGTGAGCAAAAAGCTTTTTACTATTCATAATCTTCAATTCTCTAAAAAAATGCAAGATTGGAAAAATACGACATTGCAAATTTGAAAATTATTTTATCATTTTAAAACATCTTTTTCGTATTTTTAATCGAATGTTTCAATTCTTTCCGCCTTTTTGCATCATTATCGATATCACTTTTTAAATGGAAGTCTAGCTTAGCCTAAGTGTCACTTGGCTTCCTCATCCTACACTTTAATTTCCTGGAAAGTTTTTTCAGAAAATGATCGACATTGAAGAACCACCAGAACCAATTGCAAGCGATTATGTTGAACTTGGGACATTAATCATTTTATTTATTATTGGTGGACCGTTAAATCTTGCAGCACATACACAGGTAAATGCGCTTATCTCGTGAGAATTTTGAAGATTAAAATTTCTTATTAAGAATTCAGTTATGAAAAAAAATGTTTAATCCAGCAGTTACTGCTTCTTTTCGAACTTGAATACATCCAAATTCCGATTCATTTCAATTCATTTGCGTGCTTTCCACGCTTTTTTTTTTAAAAATAAACACTAAATAAAATTTTCCTGTTTATCGTTTTACTGATAATCACATGCCGGGTGATTTGAGTGAAGCCAGAAACTTGAGGTAAATGAGTTTAAGCAGCAGAAGTAGCGGAATCTATTTTTAACGCCTGATTGTCTTTTATTAGATCTATAACAACAGTTGCATTATTACTTTATCACCTGTCTTCACTTTTTGTCCTCTGTTTACGTGCTGGGTCAAAGATTTAGCGAGATTTACCGTCCATCCAGCAGTGTTATCAATTTTCATGTCGTTGATGAGTCAAACTATGAATCACATCATATATTCAATGTTTGATTTTGAAGTCTGTTAAGGAAGGAATTTTAGAATGAATAATTGATTCATTCTTGCACATATCAGGATATTTCTATCCTCATAAGTTGCAGAATTAAAGCTATTCCCAAGGTTCAGAGATAATTCTGAGGAGAAAGATATTTCATGGATGTTTGGAATGAAGCATTCTTAACTGTCGTGAGATTTTCTTTCTTTTTAATTTGATTGCATTGTTTGAAGTAAAATTGCCGAAAAAAATGAATAGCTTTTCAATCATTCAAATTAGTGTCTTTTCCATCCGATCATCTCTATCTTTTTTTTTTGCAGTGTAGGAGGATTGCCAAGCTGTAAGAAATTTTTGAGATAAGTTGACTAACAAATTTAACTCAAATAAAAATTATTTGTCATGAAATTAAAAAAAAGTAAGAAATACCAATCAAGGCAACGTCCAGTAATAATATTGGTTCTTCACCATATCAGTGTTAGGGACTCAGAAGAAAAGAATAAAATTGAACGAGAGTCTTCGAAAACAGAATAGTTGTCATTTGGAATTCCTCCAATTGATGTCCTCTCTTCCCTTTCTTTGAAACTAATTATAAAAGTATTTTCACAAACTATTATATTCGTGCTTAAAGGAAACAATATCCCAATTATGGATTTCAGCAACAATTGAAGGCTAATAAAGTTGACAGAACAAATCGGCAACATACTAGCAACACATATTATCATTTGAAACAGATCAAAATAATCTTAACAAGCTTCATCTCTTTATAAACTTTACAAACTATTACATTCATCTCATCTTCCACATTTCCAATCTTTCAGTATTAGAAAACAAAATTTTGAATAAAATTTCAGATCACAGAACGGCCATCGGCTACACGTCTTGATATCCTGAAACGACATTTGAATTATTCCGATTTACTTGTACTGTTCATATATGTACCATCACGAATTTGTTGGCTGCTGACTTATGACTGGCGAGGTGGAAATTGTTTGTGCAAAATTATTAAATTTCTTCATACGTTTGCTTTTCAGGTGATAATTTCAAATTGATGAGAAAATTTGTTAGCTTGTGAAAACAACTTTTAGGTTAAGTAAAGATGGAGGTCAATTTGTTTAGTTATACGAACAATGATCATACAAGGGTTTTGTTTAAAAGGCATAATTATCATGGAATCATTGTTTGGAAACTTGATCCTTAGTTGTACATTACTGTGCAGTTTTCAATCAATTTACTTCTTGTTTGCTTTCATATTTAAAGGAGTCTACTGGAATAATTTCGATATCTTAAAAACTTCTCTTTCTGATCAAATATTTTCTAAAATTAAGCAGCCGGAAATTTGTTTTCTAAAAAGTTCTTATAAAGTTTGATGAGGAGTGAGAAGAACAGAGTAGCAGGTGATTTTATAGTCTGTCTAGGGTTAAGACATTTTCAAAATTGGGTAAATAGGATTAGACTCGTAGGTTCATTGATAAGAAATTTTGTCGAGTTTGTAGTCAATCATAAGTTAGATATGACATGTTTAGATGTGACATGATTGACAAATGTGACATGTTTATGTGATCATGTTATAGCATATCACATTGATAGCTGTCAATAGTTCTGAAATCATTGTAGCCAAAAATCTCAATGCAGGTATCGTCAAATGTGATTGTTTGTATAGCAATTGATCGCTTATTATCAGTGATGTCATCACAACATCATTCACCAGAGAAAGCCCAACGAAGGACTCGAATCATGCTTATGATAGCTTGGATTGCTGCTGCTATTATCAGTACGCCGCAATTTGTTGTGTGGAAAACATTTCTTGCATTTAAGGAACTTAACTGGAGTCAATGTATGCAGGTAAAAAATAATGTTTCAGCATGTAATTTCTAAATTTTCTTAAGAATTTCTTGAAAATCGTTTCATTGTTCAAGAGTATTTTTACCATGTTTTTTCCTCTAATTGCATTCTGTCGATTAGTATTTTTGCAATTATATTTTTATTTCTCTTTGTACTTAAATCTTTATTCTCTCTTCTATTAATTAGCCATACTTAGGATTATGAATTAGATTATAGGTCTGGGAAATAATTCGCGTTGAGCAGGCCATGCGAAATAGTAGTGCTGCGGTAACGCGTCAACTGATGGAAGAAGAAAATATTTATGTTATTGTTCACATGATGCTGATTTTTTGGGTTCCAGCAACTATTGTTGTAGTTCGTTTTCTTTACATCCTTAAATTTTTTTTGTCCTTTTATCCAGCTCAAGAAATTCTTGAATACAAGAAGGCATCTAATTAATAACCATAAGTTAGAACTTTTTTCGGAGTGAGTGAATTGCAATGTTGCAGTTGTGTTATCTTACCGTATCCTGCTGGGTTTACCTGAATTCACGGCCCATAACAAATACAGCAATGTATTCGCATAATTTAAGCCAAATAGCAGTTACTGCTTGCGAAAACAATAGACGACGCAGAAGGGGTCAACAATCTGCTGGTATGTGAAAAAGTTTGAATTTAAAATTCAACGCGTAACTAAAATCATTAATCATAAACTAAATGACTAGCTCAATTTAAACCAAATATAAAATTGCTGGTTGATTCCAATGTGAATCAAAAAGATAATAAAGAAAAGAATTGTGGTTTAAATGTCGTCATTTTCCAATTCTTCTTTAAAAAAGATTTGTGTTTTTTTTTTTTTTTTTTTTTTTTTTCCACATAAATTTCCACTGAATTTTCAGTGTTTTCATTATA